>WSYH01003945.1:0-59309 GCA_036426205.1 Ascaphus truei
CCCCCTGCACGCGCGTCCAGGGCTCCCCGAGGGAGCCCTGGTGTCCCGCGATCGCGGGACGGCGGCAGGGGGTTCCGGGGGACCCGGCGGACCCGGCAGCGGTAGGGAGAGCGCCCCGATCGGAGGGCGCTCTTCCGCTGCTTCGGCGCGCGCCCGTCACCCTGCGGCGCGCGCCAGGATACTGCTGCGGCCAAGAACGGGCAAATGCTCGAATAAACTTGGCCGCAGCAGTACAATAAGTTCCATCAATTTCCTGGAGCATTCATCTAGGATGATTATCCATTGTGATTGAAAGTCCTTGCTGGGAAATCCGAAAGACGGCATTTTCTTGATACGCATACCCCTTGGTATGCGTTTTACCTTGATATAATTCTCTAAGGTTATAATATCCCAAAATATACGGATATCTTGTGTCAGGAGTCTCTCCAGTTTAACAAAGTGATCTATGAGATCTGTTGAATTTTCACATGTGATATTTTCTTTAATCTCATCAAAAATATTGTGGCCCTTTTTGCCCTCTCAGTATCACTGCCACATTTCTGAACATATGTTGTATATGTATCCATTTCTGCCTCTTGTTCTCCATCCATTTGTAAAAAAAAAAAAAAATACTTTATTTACTAGAAAAAATGTTGTATAAAAAATATATATAAAAAATCTGGGTAAGTATATGATAGGTAATGAAACCCACTATCAGCCTTCAATATCAGAGCAGGGGTAAATCTCTTACTCTGTTCAGATTGATATATATTAAACAGTCACTTTGTCCTCTGTCTCCAATGTAATCAAGCTGCCTGTAAATCATGTATACCATACAAACGGGTGAATCATCTGATTAACCCTCCAGGCGCTCAGAATATAGCATAGTCCTGCTGGTGCAAGATAAAGTAAATCTTCTAGACCCAGGCGATACACAACCTTAGTGTAATATGAAGAAACATATAATCATTCCCCCCAGCCGGCTCACCGCGAGCACTATGAGGTTGGGATATGGGACACTCACGTGTAAGTCCTTGTAGTGGTTAGTGAAGCCTGTGTGGGTCTTCTCAGTATAATATATCTGCTTTTCCTGGCTGAAGTCAGGGTGTCTCTGCTTGTGATCTTTGCTCTTCACCGCCAACCCAATACCCGCAGACGCGGAGGGCGGTCACCTGACCGGCGGCCTGAATGGTACTTGCTGATGACGTCACGGCAGACTCAGTGAAGGAAACCGCAAACCAGCAGGAACTCAGCGTGCAGACACTTGATGCAGCCATGTAAAGGAACTTCTCAAGGAGAGAAAGATGTGTCGTACAGCACAAAAATAGATGAAGGCTGATGTGGGATAAAAATAAGCTTTATTTGCACAAGGTGCAAGCGAGTCCTCTTGACGCGTTTCGGCCTGGAAGGCCTTTGTCAAAAGAGTAATTCGCTTGCATCACAAGACATCTAGTTATACAACAGCAAATCTATGACAGCTGTTCAAATCAATCAACACAATGAGTATCAGGTGTCTAGTATAATAATCATTGATCACCTCAATATGAAACACAGAGTCCGCATAGTCAACATAGATGTCAGATGAAAAAGTTAAAATACAAAAATACATATAAAATGACCAGTCATTGTGACCAAAAACATGAATATATATCAAGTTGTTTCTTGTTGGTATATTAATGACAGGTCAATGAAACATGAAATCTATACTCCTTGAGCTTATTTAAAGCAAAAATCATTCACTTGTATTTCATCACAGACCCAGATTAATGGGATAGGAGAATCAAAAAGGCTGTGACAGGATAATTCAAACATTTAAAACATTCTACATATATGATTTATAACTTTATCTCATCATACTGTGGCAGTATATGGAAGATGCATATGGGCAGAAATTCAATGGGAATAGTATTAAATCATGAAGAATCTTTGATATAATAAACATAACATATTTATCAAGAAAATATATCTCTAAATACTTATGAAAGCAAAGAGATAAAGGAAGGGTAAGGAAAGGAAAAGGGGGGGAGGGGGGGAATGGGGACGAGGGACTGGAGGGAAAGAGGGGGGGGGAAGAGGGGAGGGGGAAAGAGGGGGGGAAGGGGGAGGGGAAAAAAGGAATGGGGAGGGGGGGCAGGGGATGGGAAGGGGGGAGGGAAAGAGAGGAAAAAGAAAAAGATGAAGATGGGAGAGGGAAAAGCAAGTAAAAAAAAAAAATGACAAAAAAATGACAAAAAAGAAACTGAAATAACCAAAATTAATCATAAAGAAAATGTTTAAGTTCCCATTCCACATTGAGACCACAAGGTTGTAAACTGTTTAGAGAGAAAACCCATGACATCTCTTTCTTATTTAAACGGTTAAGTCTGTCTCCACCTCTAGGGTGGATAGGGATATGTTCAACCCCACAGTAAGAGAAGTTCTTTAATCCCCCTTGTGGACATAATGACAAGTGTTTTGAGACTGGATGTGTTAAATCACGTTTGTTAATAAGTCTCACATGTTCAGAGATTCTGACATATAAAGATCTTATTGTTCTGCCTACATACCTTTGTTTGCAACCACAGGTGATGACATACACTACATGTGTAGTTTGACAATTAATAAAAGTATTAATCCGCTGTTTGCAATTAGGGAACCATGTGCGAGTTCTTTTTGTAGGTGAAGCATACTTGCAGTAATTACAAAAACCACATCTAAAAAACCCTTTCGGTATATTTCCAAGTTTGGGATCTTTTGATTGGAACATACTTTTGGATATGGATGTGGCAAGTGTATTGGCCTTTTTAAAGGCAAATCTGGGACCAGAGTTAGTGTATTTCTCAAGATCAGTATCCATCTTGAGTACATTCCAATGCTTTTGAATAATTTGTTTTATCTGGAATGCTTGTTTACTGTATTTTGTTATGAATAAAGGGCTATCCATTATAACTGATTGTTTGCCTCTTTTATTCTTTTTGTGAGTAAGCAGTTCTTCTCGGTTCATCAGATCCGCACTTTGAAATGCTCTATCAACAATCTCTTGCTTATAACCCCTAGAGAGAAATTTCGAACTCAGAGTTTTGGAATGTTCCAAAAATGTTTCCTGGTTGGAGCAGAGGCGTTTATACCTCATAAATTGTCCTTTAGGTATACCTTGGATCAATGCTTTAGGGTGACTGCTACTTGCATGCAAGTACGAGTTCCTGGCGTGCGGTTTGGTATAAATGTCAGTCTGTATACCCATTGTGGGATCACCATGGATGGTCACATCGAGGTAGTTAATTTTTTCAATATGTGTTTCAAAAGTGAAGTGAAGGTGAAGATCATTACAATTAATTTCGTGAACAAAGGAGTGAATACTATCAAGATCACCATCCCATATGAAAATTAAATCATCTATATAACGTTTATAATAAATGATATTAGAACGAAACTTATTAGTGCTACCATAAATGTGCTGAGATTCCCATAAACCCATAAAAAGATTGGCATATGAGGGAGCAAACGAAGTCCCCATAGCCGTGCCCTGTGTTTGTAAGAAAAACTGTGAATCAAATAAAAAATAATTGTGAGTTAATAAGAATAAAATGGCATCATTAATGAAAGTGATTTGTGCAGTGGAAAGTGAAGAAAGTTGAAGATAATAATAAATGGCACGAAGTCCGTGTTGGTGTTCGATAATGGTGTACAGTGATGTGACATCCATGGTGACCCAACGATAACCTGTTTTCCAAATGATGTCCCCCAAGGAAAGCAATAATGCTGAGGTGTCCTCAATAAATGATGGTAAAGTTTTAACAATCGGTTGGAGAAATTTGTCCACATATCGTGACACACCATCTCCCAAAGATCCAATGCTAGCCACAATGGGACGCCCCGGAGGGTTCTCCAGTGACTTATGGATCTTTGGGAGATGGTGAAACACGGGGATGATAGGGATTCGCACGTCAGGAACTGTCTCTCTTTATTTGTTATGACATATAGTACGTCACCCAATTCAAGCAGTTTTTCAAGCTCACCAAGAAACCTTTTTGTGGGGTCTGCTTTGAGTTTAATGTAAAAATCAGTATTACTCAGTAATCTAAGAGCTTCATCTCTGTATTTATTTGCAGATTGAACAATTATTGCACCCCCCTTGTCGGCATTTTTAATTACAATATCTTTGTTTTTCTTTAGATCTTCTAAATCAAGTCTTTCTTGTGCAGTGAGATTATCTGGTGTAGAAAATGATTTCGAAAATGAATAACCTCTAGCTAATGTTTTTAAATCTCTGTCAACAAGTCGTTCAAATGTAGTTAAACATGGCCCTTTTGTGTTATAGGGGATGAAGGTGGACCGTTTCTTAAGATTTGAATCAGTTCTGCCGAAAAAAGGGGGTTCAATAATTGCATCTGTACATCCCTCTTCATATAGGGACTGTAAATCAAAGGTACATGCAGTATCTGCAAAGGAGGAAGCACTTCTAACTGAAACAGGAATTGTATCGTTACCACTATCATCACAAGGCTTGCCATCTGTGGCTGTTGTATTCACAGTTTTCTTTGCAAATAACTTTTTTAAAGCCCATTTCCTGGTGTATTTTTGGAGATCTATAATGGTGGTAAATAAATCAAAATTCTCCTGTGGGGCATAGTTAAGGCCTTTGTTTAGCAATAGCACCTGTGATGATGTGAGAACGGCATCAGAAATGTTAATAACATTGTTGAGTGTGGAATTTATGAGTACTTCTTCCTCTTGCTGTCTGCTCCGTGTGTCTTTTCTGCTCTTTTTACCCCTCCTGCACTTCTTTGTTTTTTTGACTGACCAGTCTCTGTATTATTTGGATTTGTTCTAGTGTTTTCCTCTCTAGGATTAGATAAGTATGTTCTATCAAAATAACCCGCTTCTTGATCTTTATTAGTATGTCTCTCTTGTGTAAAAAAGGATACCGAGGGTCTATCTGCATTGTCAGAAGAGTCTGTCTCAAAGCTCTGTCTACGTTCTACATTAGGTGATTTTAGAATAGATCTAGTGTTAGACTTTTGAGTATTAATCTCTTCTTCTGAAGACCATTTACGTGGGGTTGAGTGTGAAGGATACCTGCCCCTGGAGAAATCTCTTGTAGGAACAGGTCTTTCCCAGAAATAAATCTGACCTTTCTCATAGTCAGACTTATCTCTTGAAAATTTTTCCTGTTTCTTAATGATAATATCCTTCTCCATCTTCTCTATATTCTGTAATAATATTTTATCATTATGTGAGAATTTCTCCATATCTTTAAATCTATACAACTCTTTTTGTAGTACACCTATGTCACATGATAACATTTTCTTTTCAGAAACCTTAGTTGTTACACTGCCGACACAGTTTATCCGAGTGCGGCTCATTCCGCAAGCCAGGAAATGTCCCGGCTTGCGAGCCGCACTCCCTCAGCGTGCCGCGCATCACCGATGCGCGGTCACGCATCATCGGGTGCCAGCGCCCCCCTGCAAGCGCGTCCGAGGCTCCCAGATGGAGCCCTGGTTGTCTCCCGCGATGGCGGGACGGGCGGCAGGCGGTGGGGGACCCGGCGAGGACACGGCAGTGCGGTAGGGAGAGCGCCACTGATCGTGCAGGCGCGCTATTCGTCTTCTTCGGCGCGCGCCCGTTCACCGCTTGGCTCGGCGGCAGGATACTGCCGGCCAAGAAGACGGGCAAATCTCGAATAAAAACTTGGCCGCAGCAGTACAATAAGTTCCATCAATTTCCTGAGCACTTCATCTAGGATGATTATCCATTGTGATTGAAAGTCCCTTGTGGGAAAATCCTGAAAGACGTGCATTTCTTGTATACGCATACCACCTTGGTAATGCGTTTTACCTGAATAATTCTCTAAGGTTATAATGAATCCCCAAAATATACTGGGTATCTGTGTGTCGGAGTCTCTCCAGTTTAAACAAGTGATCTATGAGATCTGTTGAATTTTCAACTGTGAATTTTTTACATCTCATCAAAAAATATTGTTGGCACCGTTTTGTGCCCTCTCAGAAATCACTGCCACATTTCTGAACATATGTTGGTTATGATCCATTCTTTGCTGCTCATGTGTTTCTCCCATCCATTGTAAACCAAAAAAAAAAAATTACTTTATTTAACTAGAAGAAAGGTTGTAAAAAAATATAGGAAAATAAAACTGGGTAAGTATATGATAGGTATGAAACCCACTATCAGCCTTCAATATCAAAGGCAGGGGTAATCTCTACTACTGTTCAATTGATATATATAAACAGTCACTTTGTCCTCTGTCTCCAAATGTAGATCACGCTGCTGGTAAAATGTATCACCATACAAAACCGGTGAATCATCTGCAAATTACCCTCCAGGACGCTCAGAAATATAGGCATAGTATGCTGGTGAAAGATAAGTAACAATCTTCTAGAGACATGCGATTACACACCTATATGTATAGTGAAGAAAACATATAATCATTCCACCCATCCGGCTCAACCGCAGCACTAATGAGGTTGGGCATTAGGAGACACTCACGTGTAAGTCCTTTGAGTGGTTAGTGAAGCCGTGGTGGGTCTTTCTTCAGTATAATATATACTGTTCTCCTGCTGAAGTCAGGTGTGTCCTCTGCTTGTGATCTTTGCCTTACACGCCACCCATTACCACCACGAGCAGAGGGAGTAGCGGAAGGCGGAAGTCACACTGAGCCGGCGGCCTGAATGGTGTACATTGCTGATGACGTCACGCCCGAACCTTCAAGTAAGGGACACACCGCAAACCAGCCAGGATAACTCAGCGTGCATAACTTGATGCAGCAATGTAAAGGAAAATTCTAGGAGAGAAAGATGTGTCGCACAGCCACAAAAATAGATGAAGGCTGATGTGGGAAAAAATAAGCTTTATTTGCACAAGGGGACTTGTCATTTTATATATACTTGTTTGTACTTTTGTAAAACTTTTTATTGCATCTGACATCTATGATGACTATGCGACTTGAGCGGTGTTCATGATTGGGTGATCAATGATTATTATACTAGACACCTGATACTCTTGTGGTTGCATTGATTTGAACGCTGTCATAGAGTTTTCGTGTATAACTAGAAAAAAATGTCTTGGTGAAATGCAAGCGGAATTACCTTTTGACAAAGGTCTTCCATGCGAAACGCGAGAGGACTCAGCTTTCCAACCTCGTTGAGCCAACATATAAAGCTTTGTATTTTTATGTCCAGAAAACATCAGCATCAATTATTTTTGTGCTGTGCGACACATCTTTCTCTCCTTGAGAAGTTCCTTTACATACTTTGGAATGGTGTTAACATTTTGACAAATGCAACATGTACGTCAAATCAACACACATCTTTCACTTACACATACACAAGTGACAATGTATTAATCAACATGAAGATGAAGTGAAAGTATAAATAATGACATACATTGCAATGTTAATGATGTTTACCACATTTGGGTCATTTCATACAAACATGCATTGAGTGTTAACATCGCTCATGTGCATGAATGGATGTTGTTACGTTGTAATAATGACATGTTATGTCATGTAGGTAATGATTTTTAAACACACTGTACAATAACCACAAAGTGTAGATAAACGCACGGACACAATACAGAAAGGACATATTTCTATTGTAAGCACTTGTTCATTACGTTCTCTTTAAACATCCTCTAACTATACCTGTATCGAGGTTTGCACATCTTATTACACATGTAAATTCAAATACATACCATGAGCAGTCCTTGGAGTGATATACCTTGAAAAAGAAAACATGAATGAATATAAATAATTGTCATGACATGTTCATTAAGGTAAGCAACACACAGAAGTGACAATTTTGTATGTGATATGAAACAAAATCTATAATACGTCAAATATGATCTTAAATATACAATAGTCTACACATCATTGTGACACACGTCACACTCCAAAAGAAAAATTGTATGTAACCATATTGCACTAGCTATTGGCTATCGACATAGTAGGTTTATTGTTTATGCATAACCAAAAATAGCATGTACAGAAAATATAGATTTAGTACACATTATTCCCTCACGTACACACAACACCTTTTAGTGGTAAGAAGTATAATACAACCTGTTGATGAATGACATACCGGTGCCACATGCAATTGTCCACACAGCAGAGAACAGAAAGGTGGGAGAACCATATTCATCTGTTTCCTAAGTGAATGGTATTTGGACACATGTATTTATCATTACAATGAATTAATACATCTATGTAGTACTATGAACATATATGTATTTGCTTACATGAAAAATATGTGTTTATCACATTACGACGTGTCTCCACACCACTGGCTGTTTGCTCAGTGTCTGCTGGAAAATTTACGGGATTCACCAACTCCAAGCCCTGACGTATGTCTGTTTCTAAATTATTGCGGAGTGCCAGATTGTGCAAAATGCAACATGCAATTACAATATCTGACACTTTAGCAGGCTTATATTGAAGTGCCCCACCAGTTCTATCTAAACACCTGAATCTTGTTTTCAGAAGCCCAAATGTCCTCTCTATGATGGATAGTGTCGATATATGTGCCACATTAAACCTCTCCTCTGCTTCAGATTGAGGGTTTGCCAGCGGGATCAACAGACACGGCCTAATTCCGTATCCTGAGTCACCTATAATCCATCGGGCACAAATATGATACAATTTGTGTTAACATTATTACATACAACAGTTCACAGAAAAACAAGAGTTGTTTGTTAACACATCATAATATGCACTCACCCACCAGCCAACCAGGTCCAAAATAGCCTTGTTCGAAAGCATGGAAGACTGATGAGTTTCTCAGGATAGAGGAATCGTGACTGGAACCAGGGAATTTGGCTACCACATGCATAATCTTCATCGTGGCATCGCATACCACCTGTACATTCAGTGGATGGTAGTGCTTACAATTGCGGTAAGCATGCTCACTCTGACTAGGTGGGATCAAAGCAACATGGGTGCAATCTATTGCACCCATCACACATGGTATCCCGGCTATGGCATAAAAGCCATTCCTCACTTCCTGCCACACTGTGTGCTCTGTAGGAAAATGAATATAATTCCTAGCGCGTCTATTCAGTGCACATAGAAACTGGGTAATGGCCCGCGAGAATGTAGATTGCGAGACCCCACCAACTATGCCCACAGTTGTCTGGAATGACGCGGAAGCAAGATAATGTAATGAGCACAGCATTTTAACAAGCCCAGGGACTGCACGACCTCTGGCTGTCACAAAATCTAAGTCTCCCCGTATCTCTTCATAAAGAGCTAAGATTGCTGCTGAGCTCAAACGATACCGACTTATGACCTCCTCCTCACTCATCCCATCTAACATGGTTCTCTCCCTGTACAAACGTGGACGAGGCACAACTTCTCTCCTCTCTCTTCTCCTCTCATCTCCTTGCCCTCTCCCTCGCCCTCGCCCTCTCCCTCTCCTCTCCGCGTCCCTGTCCCTGTCCCTTCCTTGCCCTGTGACATCCTGTCCCTCAGCTAGCCTCTCCTCCAATTGAATCTTCCTCCGTCTCATGAACAATAGTATCATTTTCAGGTCTGTAGCTGTCAATGCGCAGGTAATTGGCCCCCTTTAAATACCTATGTAATGATGTCAGGTGACTTGATGAAGTGCAAGGTGTTACATTAACATATCCAAGTTGTTAACTCCAGACGGGTATACAGTACGAATTAAACGGATTATTTATGTGTGTTCACCAGGCAATCATGATATTTGACAATGATGTAACGTTAAGCTTTGTACAACAATTTATTCGCAAGTATTTATAGAATGTGTAATGCATGTACCACTTCTGAACGCAACACTCAGTCATCTCATTAGGATACAACCATGACATTGACTTTGAAAAACTACGTTGCTACATGTATAATTTCGCATGTTAATGTCACATGTTCACATGAACTAATTCTAATGTGCATATGCATAATTTAATGCCATCAGGATACTTGCTATTGATTATGTTTCAATCGTGTAAAAATGAGTAACTATTATAGATCTGTGTATAACTTAGCATGAAGTGATTATAATGAATTGTGTACAATGTAAACATGCAATGTTATTTAGTGTGTATACAGAGAACACCCGCACAGCTGAATAATGAACCAATGTGAGGTGCTCACTAGGTAGGAACAGAAATGTTTCAAAGAAGAGAAAAGGAAACCTAGTATATAAGCACTCTGTCACAACTGATTGTATCGTGAATATATTAAAATACTTTATTTATACCAATAAATAACAAAAGGGGGTTTAAAATAAGGTGTATGTCAAACAGTACGTGACTGTCATCTGTAATGTAACTCTGGTAAGTTAGGTTGATGAAAGATCCCTGATAGATGTTCAGGATCTACTGCACCGACACACTTTATTCGAGCAAATACCCAGTATGTACCTGGCAGATACCTGGAATGTGCCGCTCCTCACCTCTGACAAGCCCCGTTGCATTTGCCTTCCCAGCCTGGGTTCATGCCTGGCTGACGGGGCTGGTGATCGTTAAAGGATAATGATTAGGATTTTAATAGGTGCAATGCTTCGCTGTTGGTTTCTACCAGATGGCATAAATTCATGAATTGTAATGCAGTATATATATATATACTGTGCAGTATTGCAGCCAGCGGGAATAAAATGCTTCAATCCCTGCTGGAAAATACCTCAATGCACTCGGGCAGAAAACAGTCACAAACCTCAATACACCCGGGTATACCCGAATTCGTGGGACTAGCCGAGCTCGAATAAAGTGTGTCGCCAGTGTAAAGTTAACTGAGGTTAACGTAACGTTAAATGGCCTAACATGGTTTAGTGAGTCTGGGCCTTAGAGATGCATTTCCCAAATGCCTTTATTGTAATTTTTTTTTTCAGAAATTACCATTTTGACACCTTGTACACTGCCCCTTAGTAGTAGTCTCTCTAGGTATACCTGGCTTTCCTTTTTGGCACAGCAGGCTTAGCAGTTTCATCAGTCAGTTCTTTCCACTGTGGAACAGACTCTTTCTCCTCTTTTCCTGCATAGACTATGAGAATACAGCAGGGTCCACTAGACATAAATCTTACAAAGTCTTCAAAGTCAGGCTGCAAAAGGAAATACACATGAGACAGGAAATTCAGCATTGCATTAAAATGTTGTAAACAGTAGCCGAATAATCTGTTTTCCTTATAGGGTCTAACAATTTATTGTAGAGAAAATCCTGGGATTGCAGCGGAGCACAGCATGAAGAGAAGGGACCAACAAGGTGTGGGTTAAAAATATATTTATTCACATCAGCATGGTAACGGGGACAAACACTCTGACGCGTTTCGGACAAAAAATGCCCTTTATCAATTTAATGTACAAGTAGCATACTGTAGTAATAACGTGGTAATAAAAATAAACACTAACTAGATACTTCCCATTGTTTCATACCGTGGTATTCTTATCTGCCGGTGCTTGTATTAGGCCGCGTCCATAAGCCGTATGATGCTAACAAAAGACCGTACCTCAATCAGGCAGGCCATACAACGTGCGACCGCGCACGCGATAAAGTGCGACCGATTCCCAGGAATATAAAATAATTTCATTTTGTCGCGCAGCGGCTGGGTCATGTGAGCGGTTCAGCCAATGAGGGCGTACTGCTCATGTAATGTCACAGGCACGCCTCCGACATGACTCCCCATCGCGTCTCCCCCTCCCCATCCCATAGGTCAAGGATCGCCTCTGGGGCAGGCGCGCAACGCTATGCGTTCCGTTGCACACGCCTGCACTATGGCCTTGAGCTACTGCATGAAAGGCTCTCAGAGAGTTTCCAGTCACACTCCCTTCCGGCCGCACTTCTGCCTACTTCATGGAAGGCGGCATACAGTGAGAGAGGAGTGGGGGCGGAAGCACAATGACTCTGAGGCTTTCACATACAGCAGCTTCAAGGATCCCTCCTCCTGGTAATCTCAGCTCCCCCTCATACTTCTTAGCCCCTATTCCATGCCACATAAACCTTTCCTCAAACCCATGACTCTTAACCTCCTCTACCTCCATGTGTAAGGGTTCCATTCCAGGCTTTGGCTGGAACCAGCCCTTACCTGGCTGCGGTGGACATTTTGATTACTGCCAGCCTACTATATTGGCTGCACCTGTTCAAGGGCTTAAATAGCAGCCAGTGACTTCCAGCCCCTGCCTGAGCATTGTAAATGTTTCCCTTTGTTCCTGGCAGCCCTGGGCTCTAGTTTCTGAGCCCTCTAGTTCCTGAGCTTTCTAGTTCCTGAGCCTTCCGTGTGGCTTGCCAGTCCCTGTGGCTTGCCTATCCATGTGGCTTCCCTGTTCCAGAGGCCAGCCTGTTGCTGTGGCTTGCCTATCCCTGTGGTTTCCCTGTTCATTTGGAATTCCTGTTGCTGACCCCAGACCAAGACCCCGACCTCACTGCCTTCCACCTGCCCTGACCTTTTGCCTTTCGCCTGGATTCTGCACCACTGCCTCCTGCTCTGACCCTTTGCCTGCTTACCGACCATGGATACTCTAACAGGACTCTATCCCTGGGCTCTGGTCGGTTATTTGGCATCCCTACCTCAGCCCTGCGAGTCTGCTTCCTGATAGGAGACGAGCACCGTCACACCATGACTCTCAACCCCCATCTCTCCCATGCCCCTTAAATCCCTCCTCTCCCATGCTCTTCCCCATGCATCTTAACCACCTCCTCTCCCATCCGATGACTTGTCCAAGGTCGCAAGGAGTAGACACCAGATTTAAACCACACTGCTTAAGGCAGTGTCCCTAATTTTCAGAGTTAGTGCCTTTCCTCACTGAGGCACTGCATAAGTCCACATTTTTATTTGAAAACTTATCTTTATGTGCTCCACAGCCACAATAAATACAAATGGTTGGCATCTTACTTTTCCCGAATTGCTGTAGAAAGCTCTAACTTGCTCCTCACTCAGAACTTTGTGTTCTTCAGACAAAATGGAATAGCCTGCTTGTTTAATCTGCAAATATGAAACAAATTACATACTGTAGCTTATTTCGTGTTTGCAGTAAGCTCCTGTATTCCCTAGACTTTTATATATGTCAGTTCTTAGTTGAACATCATCCAAAGAACAAGGAGACTGCTGCATGCATTCTTAAAATTCTGTCACATCTATTGTGGTCCAAGAAAATGGTATGTTTCATTTTTTTAAATAACTTGTATTCACGTTCGTTTACATGTATTTTTTTTGTGTGGGGGGAGGGGTACTGTAACAGGGACTTATCCCTGTTGAAGAAACTGACTCTAAATCCAGTAGTGAGCTGGTTAAGTGCAGCCAGGCAATTGACCAGACTCCCCCTGCCTAATGAGAGCTCTGTGAAAAGTGTTATGTGAGACACAGGAAAGAGATTTTCCTCAGTACACAAGGGTGCTGACAAGAGGAAAGAGGTCTTGAGTATACCGAAAGACTGGGCATTGAAAACAAGACAGAAGGGGATCAGACCTCTTTTCCTGGACACAGCACCCAGGTACCTGCCAGAGGCTGGACCCTCCAACACACCAAGACACCGGGACACCACTGACCTGAAGGGCCACCTGCTTTTAGGTACCACTAAGACTTTGGGGGTGGTATACTGGTAAGGGGCTTATTCACCCAGTCTTACAGATAGAGACTGGGGAGTGAGTTAGCCCTTAAACAGGGATAGGTGTTTATTGTTTTATGTATATTTTTGTTTGCTGTGTTATTTAAAGGAACAGGCAATAAAGCCTTATATTAATTTCATCCTAAAAATGGTCTCCATTTTGAATACATCTGCACACATCTCTTACAGGAACAAAAAGAAGAAAAGGGGGGAAGGGATACATGCACAAGCCAAATGCAAAATAGATTATGCTCATAAAACAATATATTGTACCAGTAAAATCATAAAATACCTGTCATCGTCTTCATGTACATTATACTGTATGTCGGATTTTCTTCTCAATCTGAGATATCCCTTGAGGTGGTTGTCTCCATGTTGCAGAGATACAACATCTGGTCGCCATAAGAATATGTGTAATCAACTTGTATTAGTTTTGGAAGCCTCCTTGGACGCTCTATTAAAGCTGCAGTTCAGTCTTTTTCTTAATTAATTTTTTTACTTCAATAGTTTCATGTGCGCAATCTCTAATTACCTAAAGAACTGCATAGCTACCGGTCAATTCGTTCTCTGTCTATTGATCTGCAAAGTTTGGCGACATCTTTAAATATGGGGAATGTAAATCGTTGCTATAGGAACAAGCATGTTTGTTAAAATAGAATACAAGAAAATTGGTCTTTCAAAGTTGTTTTTTTAAAACAGAAAACGCTAAAAGTATTTTTTCTTACTAACTGATTTATTAAAAACAACACACATGTAGGATATTGCCTGAACTGCAGCTTTAAGCAATGCTAACCATGGACTCATAGGAATCCTGAGCTCAGTTATAACATTGTTCAGCGCATAACCTGCCTCCATATGTAATTTGTAGACAAGTCAATGATGACTTTTGGGAGAAAACGGCCTGTATAACTGCATCTGACAATATACTGTAGAATTACCCCCTTAGGGGTCGATCAGCTGCTTTGGCACATAGAATCAGCCTCTTAGTTGTGAATATTTGAGTTTAATAAATACAAAACTAATACCATGCCAATATGTTATTTCTATGCTATTTTCTTTAATACCTTCCGCTTCTTCTATAGCTTGTAATATGAACATTTTTTTTAAAGGTGGGATTAATTTTTAGCTGAAAAAAATGTGTTTTTAAAAAACAACACGTCTTCTGTCTTTGTAATAAAAAGATACTAATAATTTACCTTGTCCTTAATCTCATCCGTTTTTTCATTAGCAACAGCATCAGGTTTTATAATGGCAACAGTGTAGCATTCATCTAGAACAAAAAGAAGAAATATAATAAACATCTCTTCTGTGACCCTTTATATTATATAGGCAAAGACTTTAAAGTATTGTATTGGAATAAAGCAAACTAACAAACAGTGATATGGTTAATGGGGATATTGTAGCTAATTGGCACATTTCGTTTAGAAAATCAGATATTTATTATTCATTTTTTAATGTCTATCCTGACAATGGCTGCAAATACAGTACAGTAGAGATGTGCAAAGTTTTCTTATGTTGTCAAACATTACCAACAAATATAAATAGAAGTCTCTGTGCAAGGACACATGGCCCTTAATATTCTGCCATTTTTTCTCAATTCTGGTGAAAAGTGGCAACATTTGCAAAATTGATGAAAGTATGTCTTAATTCTGGAGAAATCGTAAAAGCTATTAAAATTCTGAACAATTCGAATGTTGCAAAAATGTTGCAAGAAAAAATTAGGCAAAGCAAATTTAAAAACATTTGCACATCTCTAGTTTCAAACACTGTTACCACTAGACTTTCACTTTCTTTATCTCTTTTCTAATCATTGTTCCCTTTTAAAATGGGTCTTCATATACAGATGTAGCAGACGTTATTGCACCTGCTGGCACGGTCCCGCGGATGAAAAAGTGCTAGCTCTGCCACCTGTTGGCGCGCGGCGAAAAAAGACAATGGCCGCTTCTCCTGTTGGTGCACTGTGTACGTCCTGCAGCGATACCCCAGCGAATGTGATAATGTCTGCTAATTCTGTAACTCAATTGTTAACACGATAGTCATTCAAGCTACCGTACGACATAATGAAAACTGAGGGCTCTACGGTATTATTGGGGTGGAACTAACAAGATTGACAATCAACCCCCTTTCCTGTTCTAAGTCACCATCCTAACTAAAAACACAGGAACATTTTCAATTTTTTTAAAAATAGTTTTAAAATTATTAGATTCTTTTATTTGTCATGAATCATCTATTTTTAATTGATGAAACCTATCACTTTCATACAGCTGCAGCCGCCGGTTTTAGGCCATTTGCCCTGGACAATCTGTGGCTATCTTGCAGTAACATTGCGACATTTCTGCAGCACACTGCGAGATTTCTGCAGCCAGACTAATGGCCCATCGGATTAACCAGCGGGGTCCCTGCATTGGAATGAGACTCACGCTGTGTGAATCCTACCAGGCTGCGAGTCCCATTCAAACACACGGACCCCCACTGTGTTAATCTGATGGGCCATTACAGCCTGCTCTGGGCCATCTCACGAGTTACTGCGAGATGGTGACAGATTTTCCAAGGCAAGTGGTCTTAAACCGGCGGCTGCAGCTGTGCATTCATTTTCATCCTAAATTCATCCTACTGTAAGTAGGCGTCGTACATTAAACAATGAAAGAATCTGCTCTGCACAGTTCCAAGCAAGAGACATTTCACATACAGTGGCAGCCACCTTCAGCCTCGTGCGGCCGTTTCAGCGCGACTTTTAAAACCGCGGGCAGATGCAGTGTTTGATGCGGCATGTTCCGGTATTTTTAGGCGCCGCGGGCGGTTTCATTGTATTAGCGCTATTAGCGCTGTCTCGCCATGAATGCGGCATGAACGCGGCAAAGTGCGTGACATTCGGAAAAAATCCCCGAAAAAATTCGGAGATGTTGGAGAATAAAAGGGGCCGCGACTGTAGTAATGACGAGTTATGGATATAAATCAGGCACAAACAAGTCAGAAAGGTCATAAATGAGAACGTTTTTTGGTCGCCCTCGGTATGCCAACAAATTCATTTAAAAGAAAGAAGGAGCCTTTTATCTACTGTCTGAATAGCTTGGCTTTAGAAAGAAAAAGAGGCAATGGATGGGGTTGCTCAAGGCAGTCAGCCTACCTCATAAAGGCTGTATAATCTATAGAAAAAAGTTATGACAAAAATGTAGATTTTTTTAACAGTTCATTACAAAGGTGCCAAGAAATGCAAATGCAGTCTCCTCTGGCATGGAAGGGGTGGCATATCATGATTACTGCCTATATGGGACTATCAATTGTCAACATGATAGTCATTCAAGCTACAGTACTACATCACTACAAACTGTTTATAGTAAGAATGGGGAAATTTAGGCAAACATGGTAAAAAAAAAGCAAACTATTTAATATTTATAACCTGCAGAGTACTGTAATGTGTTCCATGCATTTTATTATTTTCCATTATAGCAGGGGATGTGATTTTAAGTACTTTCTTCATCTGCCATTAATTCAACCTAAATCCACTGTTTATTTTCCCAATTATGCTATACAGCACTGATTTCTTTATCTGGAGCAGATAAGTCCTTGTCAGACCAGCGGATGGTCCGTCTAATTTTAGTTTTATTGAAATGTAGGCATTAATAAGGTGTTGTATAAAGTGTGTGTCATACAGATAGCACCAGCATTTACTCTCTGCTAGTTACTAGCCACAAATTATATGTCATCATGGGTAAAAAAGCCTTAAACCATAGTGTACAGTAAATACAAACATCCCTTGTGAGCACATTCATGTCTCAGCTAGATCTGCAACCCAGCTTTTCACCATTGTCTTCTAACATACAATGCTTCCCCTGTAGCCAGGGATTCTGGGAAATTACAGTGTCCACTGTGTGCTCATTTGCATGTAATTTCCCAGAATCCCTGCCTGCAGCGGAAGCAGTGTATGCTAAGAGTTACTAGCCATTCATTTCTATTTGGTTTAACAGTGTTACATTACACCAGTGTTGTTGTAAAGTCAAGTTTGGCGCACATACATATAACATAATAGCATCATCGTCTCTCTGACAACACTAGGCACCACACATGTTGCTTCCTATAGAAGTCACCGCCAGGACACCTCGCAGCTCGTGATCTCCACAACGCCATCTTTAAATGTCCCGCGCTGCTCCGAGGACATTTAAAGATGTCATAGCGGCTGTCCCGCTGCTCTGTCGCGACATCTTTACATGTCCTCGGAGCGGCACGGGACATTTAAAGATGGCGTCATCGAAATCGTGAGCGGCGAGGTGCCCCAGTGGGCGGGAGATTGAAAGATAGCATCGTGGAGATGGCGAGTGGCGAGGTATCCCGGCGGTGAGTTCTCTCGGAGGTGGAGTGCCAGCAGTGGTTTGGTCGCGGGCAAATGTCCCATTCCAAAGGAGTACTGCACCGACACACTTTATTCGAGCAAATACCCAGTATGTACCTGGCAGATACCTGGAATGCACCGCTCCTCACCTCTGACAAGCCCCGTTGCGTTTGCCTTCCCAGCCTGGGTTCATGCCTGGCTGATGGGCGGCTGATCTGTTAAATAATAATGATTAGGATTTAATAGGCTGCAATGCTTCGCGTGTCTACCAGATGGCATAAATTCATGAATTGTAATGCAGTATATATATATATATACTGTGCAGTATTGCAGCCAGCGGGAATAAAATGCTTCAATCCCTGCCTGGAAAATACCTCAATGCACTCGGGCAGAAAACAGTCACAAACCTCAATACACCCGGGTATACCCGAATTCGTGGGACTAGCCGAGCTCGAATAAAGTGTGTCGCCAGTGTATTGCTATAACTTAAAAGATTGTAAAGACTGTACCTGGTCTGGTTATTTCTTCAGTAGGCAAATCCTCTTGTACTGGTTTTATATCGGATACTGACAGTTTAATTTCCTTAATCTATGAAAAGAAAGTCAGACTTTTAAAATGGTACAGCTCAACTCCCTTATAACGCTGTGCTTGGGGTCCAAAGAATCACATCGCGTTATAAGCGGATCGCGTTAGAAATAATGTACAATTGTATGCATTGTACAATAAAGTATTTAAGATTCCAATAATCGTGTTGTAAAGTATTCATAAATACAAAAATTGGGAGCCACGCTTGCATCGCGTTATAAGCAGATTTGCGTTGTAATGGATCGCGTTATAATGGGGTTGAGCTGTATATTCTCTACAATGACATACTGTTTTTGCTTTTGCATGATAACTTGTGCTATAACAAACACAGCAGCAGGTCTAAGTCTTTATTTAGATGGAAAAACAGATGCTTTCACCAGCTGGCATTTTGAGCAGTAAGACTGTGATTAGAACTATTTCTGTTATATTAAGTGCGTTCAGTTTTGTTCACAGGTATCGCTCCACTTTTGTGTACAGGAGTGTTTGAGGAGATATATACAGTACGTAAGTCACTGCTATCCTGCAAAACCCATATTTCAGGGTCTAGATGAGAGTTGCGCCCTCTTTATGTAAGCTATGCTTAACGCCACATTATATGAAGTTAATGCAAGGCATGGCTAACTTAACATGGCGTTAAGCCTATGCTAATTAGATAAACAACAGCTGTTATTTTTGCATATCTAGCTTTGTGGATATGTATTACCCTCATGGAGAATCCAGTCCTTTACTGATTTTGGTAACGTGACATTATGAGCCTCGAGTTCGGAGCTCTTTGGATCTGGCCCGGCGTCAAGTAGGAGAGGTGATGCAGAGCGTAATATTATAACGGGGTGTATCAAATTCTGCGTCTGTAACTTATATCGTATTTTCTTTCTCTTTACGTGAAATACAGATGTAGCCAGTCTTAGTGTTTTCCCTGCAGTCTAGACTCCGTGATTTCCCCCAGCAGTTAGACATTATCTGTGGGAGGTCCCTTTCGGCAGAACAAACCCCAAGCATGAAGCTGTGGCTTTACTGTCCCCAGAGCCACAGCGTTTCGCTTTTCTTCCCGCAATTGCGAAGACAGTAAGTTTGGCTACATCTGTAAATTCACCACGTCTGAGGTGGTGTTAATTTATGTGTGCAAGAGATATGAGTATGATGTCCTGTCCCTTGATGACGTAGCTTAACGAATATGGTCCTCTAGTGTTCCCCCTAATGACATGGAGACCCATATTCAGGCAACTACGTCATAAAGGGGGAGAAGTGCTCTGGGGAGACACAGAGAGGTTTTTTTCTCTGGGACTCCCCTGCGCAGCTATTATTGTCCCGGGACGATTAACACTGCTTTAATCATCCCGTGCTGCAAAATGTACTGCTTTCAGGTAGAGCCAGCCTTAGGCTTTGCGGGGCACAAAGCGGCACGCTGGCATCGGGCCCCGCCCCTGTAAAAATGTTAAGGGCACTTACCTTCACAAGCAGCCACCCGGCAGTGTTGCGGTGTCATGTGACATCACATTGCCAAGGCAAAGCGCCGTCATATGATGTCGCGGCATCATTTGACGTCAGTCACCATGGCAACACGACACTAAAGGAGGCAGCCCACTCCAGAAAAGGTAAAACCTCTCACAAACGACCACAGACACACACACACACACACACACACAGACGCACCCAAAGATACACACCTCCCTCTGTCTGTTTGGGGGCCCCAGGCTTCCTCTTCTCCCTCCTCCTGTCGGCGCCAGGATCTAACTTTCGCCCAACTGGAGGGTGAAGCTAGTGGAGGGCAGCCCCACGCTCCCTCCAGCTCCCCCTCCGGTCGGATGGAAGTTGGATTCCGGCACCGACAGGATGACGGAGAAGAGGGAGCGTGGGGCCTCTGAAGGCTGTCTTGCCCTAAAGCTGGCCCTGCTCAGGGACCGCGGACCAACCGCACACAGACTGCAGATTTCAGCCTGTTGGTCCGCAGTGATGAAGGCAGTAAATCTTATTACAGTACATCTGTAAGACACTCAAGTAACAAGTTTAATACATTTGATGACGGTGCAGATGAACGCCCCCAAAAAAGAAAACAAATTTGCATTACATTAGGGAGCAGCTTGTGTCATCTTGATACATACATCACTATCCCGCTATGTCTTTGTTTAAATTTCTTTGGCCTTTTACTTCCCTCTCTAGGTAGCGCTATCATCGCATACAGTATAAGCAAATAAGTACAGGCTTACAAAGTGCACCGTATAACATATGAGCATGTGTGAGCCTGTTTGTGCCTCTGGGGTTATTAATTACATTTCGATAGTGCTGATTAAGTCAATAACAGTTTCTGTGTGATAGCGCCCTGATCAGCACCGTCACAGTTAAATGAATAACCCCTACTGTATGTGTGTGAGAGTACAGCTGTATGTAAATCTCTGTATATCATTGCATATTGTAGATACTGTAAATGTGTCTGTATAGACTACAGTATGTGTATCTATGCCTTTTTGTCTGCCCCTGTGTTTATGTAATTGTGTGTGTACCATGTGTGTATTAGTGAGTATGTGTGTGTATGAGTGTGTGTTAGTGAAACACAACTTTAAATGGCAAAGGGCACCATTAATCCCTTTCCTGCCACAGAGGACAACAACACATTTTTCTAATGTTGGTCCATTAAATGGTATCACAATTAGGAATGATGAAACGTGTGATCAGAATGAACCAGTAGAGGCAATATATGAAGAAAAACAAAGGTTTTGAACAGAAAGGTGTTTGTACTGTACCTTCACTGGTGCCAGTGCACTTGAAGAAGAGACCTGTGAGGTTTCAAAAACTCTGTAAACTATAATTTAATATGTGAAAAACTCTCTTGTTGGTCCCCTAAATGGTATCACAACTCTAACAACTGTGAACTTTCACTGCAAATAGTACTTACCTCATCACGCTGTATCACCCCTGCTATGATTTTCCCCTCTGCCTCTACTGCGTTTATTACTGTTTTAATAAGCAGTGGGGCATTTACCCCTTTTACCATCGATACTATTATGCCTCCCTAAAATATAAAGCAGAACACTGTAAGTTTCATTTTTTTTGGATTGGCATTGACTTAAAAATACTACCTCTACTACCAGGGTTGCAGTGGAAGCAGGTTTCTCGTAAGGGAGGAGTGGCTCAATGAGTAAAGGCACTGACTGGTACTGAGTTTGAAGCAGAAGAATCTGGTTCAATTCCCAGTGTTGGCTCCTTGTGACCTTGGGCAAGTCACCTTATCTCCCTGTGCCTCAGGCAACAAAAAATAAAGGATTGTAAGATCTACAGGGCTGGGACTGTATCTGCAAAAATGTATCTGTAAAACTAGCAGCACTATGCAAGAACAAAAAACAATTAATATTATTATATTTTTTTCATCTTTGCTGTACGGTGGTAGATTTGTCTCACTTTTTTTATCCTCATAACTAACTTTGTGAACATAGTTGTAGCCACTTCCAGCTTCACATTGCAAGGCCAATAACTAACCTCAGACTGATGAGACCAATAGTTTGAAACAACTGCCTGGGCATAGGTTTGCTGACCATGCACTTTTTTTAACCCAAGCTGTGCTGGGAAAGCTGTGTAATACTGCAGGCATAGGGGTCCATGTCAAAATCGATAAGAAGCAAAAAGTGACACACTGTGGAGTAGATCCACCAAACTCCGTTAAATCAGGGCAACTAACATCACATTGCCTAAATAGTTACTGGACGTGAGCTTCCCTGACTTTAACGGAGATCAAGAAGCAGATAGCGAACGTGATGTTGGCCAGCTAATGTCGGGATAAGACACACCTGTGCTAGCTGGCTGTAACTCGCGTCAGCCGTATGCTAAGGAAAATGCCAGGTATATATTGCAATGTTTTATCAAAAATTAGAAGGAAAAGTGTGTTTAACACCTATACCCTCTACTGTAGCTAGAAGCTCATTTGTTGTAGCACTCCTGGGACAGTTAAAATATAACTTTTATTACGTCTCACATAAAATAAAGTCAACATACATAGACATACAAGAATACAATATTCATATAAATTGGAAGGTTATGGCAGTGGTAGGGTAGGGGTGGAATATGGAACCCAATCAGCGTTACCCTTATAAATGTAAGTTGATACACGCTTGGGACAACCCAAAACCCCCAAATACAAGAAAGGTAAAGTATCTCTATGCTGTCTGGGAATGTGACACTAAAAATGTGCAATATATCAGAATGCAATCACTGACACAGCATACCGATCAAACCAACCCATGATCGCTGTAAAGTAAAGTCCAACACTAATGCCTATACTGATAGATACAAAAGATGATGAAACAGTACCTGTTAAGATCACAATAGTAGTTACTGTATATACCTGTCTATGTCAATCAATATAGGGTGGGAACTCACTCATTTAAATTGGTGTGGAGGACTTTGCACAATCATGGGTTGGTGGTATGTGGATTAATCCTGTGTGTGACAGCAAATTTGCAATGAGAAATAATGTAATGTAACCTACAATAGTAGGTGTATATAACCAGTGGCTAAACAGATAATGCACATAGAAAATGGTGCAGTATTGCAGCCAGCGGGAATAAAATGCTTCAATCCCTGCCTGGAAAATACCTCAATGCACTCGGGCAGAAAACAGTCACAAACCTCAATACACCCGGGTATACCCGAATTCGTGGGACTAGCCGAGCTCGAATAAAGTGTGTCGCCAGTGTATTGCTATAGTATAGCTGCCTATGAATATAGGACTGGGGCCGTCACCGGGCCACTGTTTT
Source organism: Ascaphus truei (assembly GCA_036426205.1). Lineage (NCBI taxonomy): Eukaryota > Metazoa > Chordata > Amphibia > Anura > Ascaphidae > Ascaphus > Ascaphus truei. The sequence continues at coordinate 23,188 of WSYH01003945.1, forward strand.
GATACTGTTCTGTCCCCGTAGGGACGGATCCAAAGTATATAATGGTGATTAGCTATGGAATTAGTGCTTTATTGATCCGTGGCAAGGGTAGTGATAATAGATTCAATCGATGTGACTACCTATATGTATACTCGCTGCAGAGTCAGTGAGTAGCCTCCTAGACTATATGGTAGGTGATAGAGTTAAGCTAAGGCACTCAAGAGAGACCCATGTAAGAGTTTCTTCCCCAAACCTCCACTAGCCTATGGAATGATATGGTATGTACTAAGAAGTAACCAAATATCACTCACAGTTTATTCATCAGGCAAATGCAACCAGATAGGTACTAATGTAAACTCCAGTTAAGGCTAATGCGGGGGATAATATTACGGGGTGACTGACTGACATAGTATGTGCATAGTGAGATTCACATCCATAGTATCATACGAGTCATGCACTAATTAAAGCCTTTCTTGGGGGGGGGGGAGATGTTTAGTTTGCACAGTGCACGATATGCAGGGCACACTTGGTAGTGCAATGGTTAATTGGTGATACTTTGCATCAAGAGGCACTGCTGTCGTAGAGCCCATAATCAACAAGAGTGAAGAAAACTAGCGAAACTAGCTGATTTCTGCCCAGAGTGGCAGTATCGTGTGCAGACAAAACAGTGAACTAGTGGTCCCGCACTCCCTCCCTCTCCATGACTCAGTAATGTAAATGAATAAGTGGTAGCTAACCTTAGTGTGGAACTGAGAGCTTGAATTTATGGGGCTCTACGACAGCAGTGCCTCTTGATGCAAAGTATCACCAATTAACCATTGCACTACCAAGTGTGCCCTGCATATCGTGAACTGTGCAACCCCCCCCCCAAGAAAGGCTTTAATTAGTGCATGACTCGTATGATACTATCTCATTGTTGACTTAGCCGAGTTCAAACGTTTTTGCTCGCATTTTGAGATCAATGGTAAGGAACATCCTCGCCGGGGGGACCCTTCTCGCCGCATACTTCTGGACATGTTGGGTCTCACGTGAGGGCGGTTCCTAACATCTAGGGGCAAAAATGAATTTATTTCTAGGCGCACACCCCGATAGAACAGAAGTTCCCACTCAAAATGACCTTAGTTACACGCCAAATTGCCAGTGTGCACTACTCCAATTGCGCGACCAGCCAGTAGTTAATAAAAAAACCGTGCAGAAGCCTCTAAAGTACATTTTGTTACACTGGCAAAGGAGCAGAGCAGATGGAAACAATGTGAGGCAATTCAACATGGTCTTTTTGGTGGAGTCAGTACAAAAACATTTATTTTAAATATTGAAACATCTTTTAAAAGTGCACAAAGAAAAACATTTTGGTGTGCCATCATGGGGCAAAGGGAGCAAGGGCGTAAGTGACATTTTAACGTGCATCTCTTTATTAATGAAACCCAGTACTGCTACTGTAGAAGTACAGTACAGTGGATGGTGCGCCACACTGCAGTAAGACCTGACCTAGTGCAGTCCTAGAGGGAAGCAACACAGGGCAGGTTTTAGGTGGCGGGGCAACATTGAAGAATGAAAAACATTGAAAATGGAGTTGTGCATGCCTGTGAAAAAAAACACACAACAACATCTCCTTTGTTGAAGGACAGAGGTACTGTAGGCAAAACTGAGACACAATCAGGTCAGCACACAGTATGGTCTCCCTGACGGCCTTCCACATGTCCATCCATGGCAGATTCCTCAATGGCACAAAACGCCATTAATGCAATCTTAATGCCTTCATTACAGGATCTTGGAATGTAATAAAAGCGCCGCGACAAATTCTGCCACAAGGGTTTCCTTAAATTGGCAGCAGGGCCTGTTTTTGTTTTCGCGATTCCATGCCGTAGTAGTTCACTTTGAACACCCACCGCAGTACAACGGTAGGGGAACATGCGTGCTTGAAAATGATCAAGGCATCATAATTGTGGGGCTTTGCTTGCACAGACTCATCACCTATACTTCTCCTAAGCGCCGCTGTCCGACGTGCAGGGGGGTGCAGGGTGGGATGAGTCGGGCCAATGTTTCGATGCGGCGGGTATAGGGTCTTTTGGGAGCGGGTGTTGCTGTGGCGATGGGCGGTGGTTTTTTAGGATGTCAGGGAGGAAGATTTCACTCTGGTCATGGTAGCTGTGGGTTGTACCTGGCGTGGTCTTGACTGGGTTTGAATGTCCTCCTAAACGGATGAATGATACATACCTTGTGTTGGAGGGGGGGAGCGTGGTGATGAAAGGGGTCGAAGGTCCCATATCACATCCATTTCACCCTCCTGCTCCGGCGTCGTCGGGGAAAACAGGGGCATTAGCACCAAGCAAAGAATGTATATGACCCGCAATGTAGCCTCTATCTCTCCATCGTTGATCCATCGTTGCTCATTTGTAGCTCCGTTTGCTCACATTCTAAACATGTCTCCAGAAGCAGCTTATATCTGCCAGAACAATAGAGTTTCCCGGAGAGATCCCACACTTATCACATTCAGCATCCGGTCCTCCAAAAAAAACCCCCGGGGGAGCTCTTCTTGTTGCATTGCATTGGAATCTGGGGGGAGGGGAGATGAGTGCAACGGAGATGAGATGGGGGTTCAGGGAAAGCGGCATCGTGCGTGAGTGGAGGACTGTGACTGTGGAATACACGGTAGAAGAGAGGTATTTAGAATGGTTTAGTAGATAGAGGTTAGGTAGAAGAGAAGTTTTTGGTGTATAGGGGGGGTAGAAAGAGAAGAGGTTAGGTCGGCGAAGAGGCGATGGAGCAGGTGACCTTTGGATTTTCCGGGCAAGAAGCAGAGTCGTCTAAGAGGGCAAAGGAGAGGAAAGTGACAGTGGGATTTTCAGAGGCGGCCAGGCAGTGTCAGTAGTTTCGTTAGAGTGTCGTCAGATGGAACGGAGAGAAGATGGCAGAAGAGAGAAGAAGCGAGAAGAAGATAAGGGAAGAAGATGGGGGTGGAGAGAAGACGGGATGAAGTTTCCGGGACAGTACAGCAGAGGGGGGGGGTCAGGTCGAGCATAGGAAGTGTTCTGCGGGTCGATGGGGCTGCCATCGTTCTGGAGTCATATTAGTTAGTAGAGGAGAGCCGTATTACCGGTATATCTTCTCACATAATGAAGGCTTCGCCCAAAGAAAACAATTATTAACATTTGGGTCAGCAGAAGGTTTTCTTTTTGGCCTCTTTAGCCGTCGCTTGCCCTTGGCGTGGGAAACGGCAAACAGCCTTCCGTTTCAGCAGACAGGCACGGCGAGGTGAGAGTTGTCTTGCGTCCATAGAAACGGGGATGCTCATGGAAGCAGGTGGCAAAATGCAGTACAGTATTCTGGACAAGGGGACAAAAGTTCAGATAAAGATCCTGTGAGTGGTGTAGTGGTGGCACACTAATGCAAAGTGAGTGTGACCTTTTCACAGACACATGGCGGCCAGGGACAGGGGTGAAGTGGCGGCCGTACGACTCTAATGTGAGTCATTACCGATAAATACACCCATCCATTTGTGGATTCACTTGCAAATTGAATACACATCAGACTAAACACGAATCTTTACATCTTGTGTTTGTATTTCTTCCACTGCAGCCAAATGCTTTGATTAATGTTAAAAGAGATTTCAAAGGATCTCAGAATGCGAATTAAGGGAGTACAAGGCGCTGCGGACACGAATTGGCTAATCCAACGCTGGTTAGTACTGCTGACCTCGTGGTGTGCCACATTAACCAACGTGAAGCATCAGACAAGGAAAAAAAAAAAAAAAAAAACAGGAGGAGAGAGGGACGGAAAAAAAGGTACCAAGGGTAAAGGTAAACAAACGGTATGTAAGTAATTTTACAGTTTAAAACTTAAACAAAAAAAAAATATATAGAGAACGAAAAATGTACTGTAAATATACAGTACAGTTCGTATTTCATTGTAATATGTTGTTATGTCTCTTCTGTGATTATATTACAACATACTGTTACAGGAGTTTGTTATTATATTTAAAATACAGCAGTATTACATTTTTTGTATATGTAATAATCGTACCTACACGGATAGATAATGAATTAGGATTGTACTGATGATATTTTATATTTATATTCAACAGTATTTATCTTAGTTGTATATTATATTATAGTAAAAAAGTATATATATGTGTCTTTATATGTATAGACAGCAGAGTTATACATTTGGTGATATTTCAATAATCGTACAACGGTATATATATACTGAAAAGGATTGGTACTGGTATATTTATATTAATGACAACAGTATATTTATTTTGTTATTTAGATTTCTTATAGGGAGTACAACCCGGTAGAGGATTTGTCTATTTATATTATAGTACACCAGTATACATTTTTGTATATTTCAATAATCTTACAACGGTTATATTATAGAGATGTACTGTATATGTATATTTAATTACAAAGTTAGTTAGTTGTAGATTTTATATGGATTAGAACAAACAGTGTTTTACAGTTATATTTGTCTATTATATTTAATGTTACGTATATTACAACATTACATTTACATGGCGACACGTTGTGTTAGGAACACGGACGTTAGCCGCGGTGTTGGTCCCTAGTGTGGGGAGACGACGGCAAGAGGAGGGAAAGACGGGGCCAATCATTCAGGCCCCTCATTGGGGGGATTTTCCCTGGAGCCGGGGTGCCAGCGGTCACTCTGGCGCCGGTTCACACGGCCCAGGGTCCCCGGCCAATCCCCGAAGGTGCAGAGCAGCAGGGAGGGGTAAGCGGGGTAGGGGAAGCGCGAGCCAGTTTGCGAAGCCAGGGGGAGCACCAGCCAACGGGGTTCGGGGAGAAGGGGTGGGGGGGAAGGGAGGGGGCCATTTTAATTATAACGCGCGGGCAGGGGAAGAAGATTGCGGCAAAAGAGCAAGATGAGCTTTCGCTCGCGGCTCCGTTTTGGCGGCCAGCCGGAAAAAGAAGAAAAAAGAAACAGTCCGTTCTTCTAAGGGGCACACAAAAGGGGCAGCAAATGCTAGATAACCTGTGTCGGCGGGCATGTATTTTTGGGACTTTGTATATACAGTTCTATATTGCTGATATTAATAAAACAATATACATTTCTTTACATGGTAGGGATGACAACAGTTCTGTGGGACAAAATAAGTTGAGGAGAATGATGAGAGAGTGCATTAATGGTCAAAATAACACTCTGAGGAGAAAAACACCATCGACTGTATCCGAGGGAGCAAGCAATCATATAAACATATCATAAAGAAGATGAGACTCCAGACTTGGATAGCATTGGATGGTGGAATATGACGTGGAGGTTAGCAATGGAACAGCAGTACAGGCCCTTTGGGGGGTAAATTTTTAGTATGGGTAGGAAAAAGTGTTGTTTCGCAAACTGTAATTGCACTGTGTGCAGCAATTTTTTTGGATTTACCTTGAATAAGAGTGTTTACCCATGATAGGGACGCAACAAATCAAAGAGTGCTCAGCACAGGAGGATCGACAGCGGGGAGACTTTCAAAGGCTTTTGAATCTCCGTCCTGAGGAGTTTCTCTGTGTCTTCGTGGAGAGAAGTTGCACGATTTGCGTTCCACCAAAAAGGAAGATTATCTGTAAGCCGCAAAGCCGACGGCCAAAAAAACAATGTGAAGCTGCCAGTGTGGGGTGCCAACATCTATGGTGCCATATCTAGGCGTGTTGGACCGGGAGTTGAATTGTCATCTTTGAAGGTATTAAATTAAAATGTATCAATATAGGTCCTAATGCACTGTACTTGAATGTGTTGCCCTTACCGGATGCACTGGTACTGTACTACATGTGCAGTTTTTTGGCATGTTCTTTCTGTCTTGCTATAGGAATAATTGAAATAAAGCTTTCATTCCAGACAACATTGTGCCCTGTGCAAATAATCACACGACGACTTTTGTTCCCCCAATGCTCACGCTCTACAAGGACACGATCCCAAGCACACTGCGTCAACGGAGCATATCATTGAGAGCGGCATCATTACTGGGGGAAGACGGCCGCGGCGGTAAAAGTAAGTGCAGTAGCCCGTGTTGTTTCCCCATTTGTGTTCCCCACTGTTTTTTTTTTAGCTATGAACCAAGTCCCTTTCTTTCCAATGACAGGTCGTCCGCCAGCCAGCTTCCAATCGATCGAAATGGTTGGCATTCAGCTGAATGACCATATCCGGGAAAGTGGTGTGATGAAACCCGCAAAAAGGGCCGAAGGTTGTGTTGAAAGGCATCATACGGAGTTTTTTGGAACGATTCTATTTGATATCACCGTGGAGCCTGCATAAATATATAGACATATTGCACCTGTGTTGCCCATGTTCCAAATGAGGCGGAATGGGCAAGCATCAGGAAAGTAGTAATGTGCTGTAGTATTGAAGTAAGTTACAAGTATATGTTACAGGTAAGGTTTGGCGGCCGGCCAAAGATTTTTCTTTCAGATAGTAAGAGTACTAGTACTGTATACAGTTAGAGTGTTTTCTTTACAGAGAGAGTAGCACAGCCATCAGGTTACAGAGTCTATCAAATTTACAGTAGTCGAGTATACCGTACAGAGATTCCAGTACGACACTAGTTGACAAGTACTCGTAACTGCTACTACCATTAACTGCCCTATTTTTCGCTTCCAGAGGCACAAAGCTGCACCAGCCACTACAGTAGTCAGCCATTAATACAGTACAGTAACTGCACAACTTTTTGTTTCTTGTCGTTCCAGGAAAAAACGGTGGCCTAGGGGGATGGGGCATTGTGTCCAGTCAAATTGCTTGTACAGTCAAAGCTACAGTATATAACAGCAGCAATGCTGTACCAAAAAACCTATCCTCTCGCAATGAACTACGTACTGCAGACAGCAGAACGAGGAAAATGGAGGAAAAGATAAAGGACTAAAGAAAAAATTAATTTGTAATATACAGTATCTACAGTACAGTATATATACAATACATTACAGTACTGTACGTAATACTATAATTATTACATAATTCTTATAAAGTGCATTACTCGTGTCCCCCATGTTTTAACAACGGTTTCCAAAGGTTATCCAATGTCAAGCTGCCAAAATAACTAATAAAGACGCATACTGTATGGAATATTCCTGATTATTTTTATATTGATTTTGGTTCCTGATAATAAAAAAATAAATTTTATTCAGGGCGGGAAGCAGAGGCAGGCAGCCACCCGACAGGGCACAAAGGAAGGAGGGGAGGGAGGGAGGAGAAAAAAGAAAAAAGGAAAGAAAAAAAAAAAAAAAGAAAAAAAAAAAAAAATGAGGGGGAGGGGGGGTGGTTTTTTTTTTTGTTTTCTTTTTTTTTTTTTTTACCAGATTATATTTTTTATTGTAAAGTTAAAGATATTAAAGAATGTTTACTGCATGTATTAAAAACATGTGGTGACTGTAAACCATAGATGAGCTGACAAATATTTTCACACCTGATTGAAATAGTATCAGTGTTACTCTCCAAATGTCTCACGTTTTTTTTTTTTTGCTGTGCACATCAGTTTAAATTTATCAAATTCGAGGAGGGACAGCGGGGGATATTTTTCAACAGCATATTACGGTCAAACAACATGCTCTAAGCGCATTGGGGGAGGGGGATGGGTGGATTAGACAAGCAGGGGTGTTGCTGAGTGTTTGTAGACCGGCATGGGAGGAATTAAAGAATAAATTTTAGAATTATAAAGAACACAATGGCAAATGCTTGGCAGGGAGGGATTAAAAACTATGGAGGAGTGTTCGTGTGGTTGGAAATAGTTCATAGCAGTGTAATTTAAAAGGCAGTTAATCAGAATAATTTGCGGAACTATAAACCCCCAAGACAACCCCCAAATACAGTCATAAAAAGCAAGTTCTTTAACTCCTGGCCCCATGCCCAAAAATGTTTTTGTGGCAGGCAGAAGGGAAATATTTTTTTTTTTTAATTTTAGAAGAATTTATAAGGCTGAAGAATGTATTATTGTATGGATGGGAGATAGACTTGTTGTAACTTTAAAATGTCTTCAACATTGTACAGTATTGTAATAATGTTTTTGTAGACTCACCAAGAAAAGACCATGTGATTTCCAAAGCATTACCGTTCAAACAACATTCCTTACTAAGGGTTGGGGAGGGGGATGTGTGATTAGAACTTTTGTTGTATTAGACGCAGGACGTTTTGCTTTCGACTGTGCTGAGTGTTTGTAGCTCGGTATGGGCGGATAAGAAACACAATGGCAATATGCAGCAGTCAACGACCAGGGAGAGAGGGGGATGGTGGGGGTACTGTTAGGTAGGTAGGGTGGTTGACTCAAGCCGCCTATTGACGCGTGAGCCTCAGTGAGGGATTTAAATAAAAACTATGAGGTGTGTGCGGTGAAACACTGTAGTTAACAGGCAGAGTGTCATTTTTCAAAGGCCAGGTTAATCATAAGATTGATGAATAAACCCCAAACAAAAGACAACCCCCAAATACATGACATTAAATAAAAGCAGTTACTTTAACTCCCGTGCCCCATGCACCAAAATGTTTGGGTGGCAGGCAGAGAAGAAGAAAGAAGAAGTTAATTAAAGGCGCAGAAGGTTATTGTGTGTGGATGGTGAGGGTTAGACTGCTGTGCACTTTAAATGTTTTAATATGTAAATAAATGTTTTGTACGACTTCCACCAATAAACTGACCATGTTTTGAAGGGTCGCCTCACATGTTTCCATTGCTCTTTGCCATGTCTTATGTGTTAACCAAAACTACTGTAGAGGCTTTGCTGCACGTTTGTTTTTTCTAAACTGGGCTGGTCGTCGATCAATTGCGTGCTTGACCAAGGAACACGGCATATGGCGTGGGAATAGTGTCAATTGCGTGGGAACTGCGTTTTCGGGCGGTCCTTAGGAATAAAAATTCATGTTCTGCCCCTATTTAGGAACCTCTTCCACTGGACCCCACAGGTCCGCGGTCTAGTAATGGCGGCAGGAGGAAGGCGTTCAGCGCCGCGCGAGGACGGGTCCTACCATGAGGAGGCGGATGTAAGAGCTGAGAAGCTTTGACGCTCCGGAAGACATCACATGTATCAGCAGAAACTGTGAACTCCAGAAAACCCCCGGTTTGCTTCAGACCTAGAGGGTCATATTGGGTCACCCGTACTGTAGTCCTATTCTCGCAGGATTGCTGTGGCAAATGCTACCCTCTGTGGCAACAGAACGATTCAGGGGGCTGGTGATATAAAGTTCACGGTTTTTCCTTACTGCATGCCAGATTGCACAGAAGAGAAAGCAAAGCCACTTGTAATGTGCCTTTTAAATGTCTTTTTTATCTCCGGTTCCTGGGGTCCCTGGAAGTAGATATTTGCCACTATGGCAAAGGACCTCCCCATAGGACAGGGTAATCTCAAGCCGCTAGACCCACAAAACGGGTTAGTTTACATTATATTGAGGCCGCAAATGGCTGCTGAGAACTACTTAGGGCCGTCGGCTTATCGGTCAAAGTTCACGGGCATTGGCGTGGGAACTTTTCTGGTCTAGCGCGCACCTAGGAATATCAAGCTTTTATTGTTCCCATAAGATGCTGAGGCACTTGTATATACACTTACAGTAGTATGGGAAGACACACTTATGAAAACTGATACTGATACTGTAGTCTAGCATAAATGGCATCGTTTAATTATTCAGGGTTATTGTACACAGTATCGTCTGATACGTGTCGGAAAACATCAGCATAACAGTAACAATATTATCCATCGAAATCCCCCAATTAGCCAGTTTTTCTTTCTGAGAAAAAACAAGAAAACCGAAAAAGTGTTTAATGTACAGTAAACCATAGAATTAAACTCATTTTTCCCCCAGAGTGGAGGAACCCCACTCCCCAACCCCATCAGTGGTTCCAGCATGTGACAGTACTAAGACTTTAAAATAATATTAATATGCCAATTTTACTATCTCTACTGCTGCGGCCACGACAGACTATGTAACTGCGGTTGAAACCGCGAAGGTATTAGACTTAGAGACAAAGAACGCTCGCAAACGCACCCATGGGTGTTTTTAACACAGAGCATTGTAGTAGCTGCAGTCCCAGTGGGAATAAAATGCGTAAAATCACAGCCACCAATATACGCTATACAAACCCCACGGGAGAAAACTACACAAAGCGTCCACAATTCACCAGGATCTTCGAAATCGCGGCAGGGGACTATAGCCAGAGTGAAAGAATAAGTTGTCGCCATGTAGTTGTCCAAAGGAAACAAAAAAAACTAAACCATTATTTTAATATATAGATATAAGAGAGATAGATTATAATCATATGTATATAATATACGAGTAATGTTAGGTTTTTATTATATCTGTGTAGTGTTGGAACATGTATGGGCTCAACTTTACGTGGCTTACATCATTATGACAAGTCACACCACACTTGACCGTGCATGAAGGGATTGTGTGTAATGATCTTCCACAAAATAACACTATTCGTGCAACCTTCTGGGTTTACAAAGCACAACATTGTCCCCATAGTTGGTGACAAATCGGTAATGTATGTTCTGAGATCTATATGGTTAGCTTATAACCACAAAGCGGCAGAGTAAGATAAGCAACCACAAAGCAGACCCGTCAGAATTTTTGTCACAGTAATGTTTCACAACACATGTGGTGTTTGTATACTTGTGCTGTGACACAAATGCATTACATGTTCACTGTTGTCATGTATGTGTCGATCCATATATATTAATATTATAATATAGTAATTCGTACATGGTTGACAACACCAAAAAATCTAATTAGCTGCCACAGGACAAAAATATCACGCGCCCACCTAGTACAAGTATGCGCGCTTCTGGCCAATAGTCTGCTCATCCACGAGTTGTTATCACACCGCCCGGGAGAGGCCGAGCAAGTATAAGTTGCGAACACTGTGATTAATATATATAATATCAATATTATATTATTGATAATACATTATATATTATTTGTGTAGAGCATCTGATGTAGCACCTATAACGGGCCGTGTACTCGTCGTAATAAAAAGTCTCTCGCTATTGGAAGTTGTCAAGTGGATGAAAAAAGTGCGACACGATGAATATATTTTCACAAAAACATTCATTAGCTGTATATGAAAGCTGCTTTTTTCTCTCAGTGAATATAATGTGAGCAAAATGGAATGCCTTGGTACATATGTTTAAGGTGTTCAATGTTAGCCACTTCTTATTTGTATTTCGTTGCAATTTTGTACCGGTGTGTGAACCAGCTTCATTAAGTAGTAATCAGCATAGAAGTGAAACAGAGGGGTGTCGCGCGTGGGGTGGTGCGGCAAAGAGGCCAATCAAAGGGTCTGTAGCTATTGACGTCGTCTTGTGGGAGGGACCTACAGTGCGGAGAAGTCAACTAAGAGGTTACTGGTCGTGTCAAAAGACTGATAAAGGAGCAAAATTCAAGCTACATAAGAGAAACTTAAAAATGAAGAAGAAAACTTCTAGTTGACAGAACGAAGTACACGGAAAAAGTTGAATGCAGATACACCGACTGCAGAACCAACTGCAAGACTCCTGTGTACGACCTCCAGTATGCTGCTGGAGGAACGCAAAGCTCGCAGGAAGAAAACTGAGGGCTGCTAAAGAGTTACAAGCCTGCAGGATGTCTGAATGACCCAGTACGATCCCCACAGAGCAGTTAGAGAGCTAAAAAGGCTCACGTCTGCATGGATCACCAGACGCCATTGGAGGCGGAGCTCTCTATATCCAGGCTGACTCTGTCTGTAGAGAGGGGAGTGAGTATGAGAAGGCTCAGAAACTGGAGCAAGAGCTGGAGGACAGAGAGACTGTTCATTCCCCTGAGTCAGTAAACAAACGCAAGGAGAAAACACAATACGCCGGCACCTTTGACGACAAAATTACAAACTCCGACAGATAACCAAGGGAACATGATACAGAATCAGAGAAAGCAAAGTGCGCATTAAATTCCGAAGAGAGAAGAGACTTGCAGCAAGCGCCCACCAAAAAACAGGACTCTCGCGAGATAGAGATTTACAGTCCTACTATCAGGCACAAAGTATTTGACCCTGACTACAAGCGCAGTATACCCAACACGGCCAAACAACCCATGAAGTACAAGGGTAACATATGAGAGCGGGACGAATACCGCTCGGTCGAAAGACAAACGTGGCAAAATTTGACCCTCAAACAGCACTACAAAACCTTAGCCCCAACCAGGAACAAAAGAAGGTAGTACAAGGTTAATCAACAACGAAGAATCCGTAGTGAATGATAGCTGAAAGATGGGTGTACTTCTCGGAGTGGGGTGTGGAATTGAACACTTAAGTTATACTCAAAGAAGGCTTGAACGAAAATAGCAACCCCCATTGATGGGAAGGGCAGGAGCAGAGAGACGCTTCAAGAGCCAGACAACTCAAAGGGCGTTTTTAAACGCTCTGCAACCTTGCTTCTATACAGTTTGCATACAATAAGGAAAGGCACCCGACGCGAGGGAAATCTAATGACCCGGAATTTGTAGAAAAGACTGTACTTGAGAAAAGTCGCTCCCCTCGAGCGTCCTAGGAGTGACGATCTCAAGCACGTCGGCGAGGAGGGAGGAGACAAAAGAAAACTGGGGGAGAAAGGCTTCCTAATCCCAGCTGGACAAGAGGGTTCTCTTCCGTCATCCTATCTCATCTTAAGTCACAGATAGATCCATCGAAATGAGAGTGTGAAGTATGGCTTGGCCGTGGTAAGCCCGACTTCCACACAAACAGGGATGGTATGGAACCGGGACTTTATCCCTTTCACTAAATGTGCTTCCTCATAATCCAGCAGTGCGGTTGTACACTGCTTGTAGAAAACTTAACAAAACCACCCCCACAAACCTGGCTATTTACAAGGTGGTAGAAAAAGCCTCTTTTGAAAAGGAAGGTGACTCCTTACGCTCACAGTGGTAGCTGTGAACTATTTTGAAACAGAGAAGAGGTTTTTGAGTCTCTACAGAGAGACTACCAAGAGAACACCAGATCTCTGGAGGCTCAAATAATGACATCAAAACCAGTCATGCTACATTCCTTATGTGCACACACGGGTGATGGTTCAGGGAGCAGAGAAGCCTTACCCCATACAGACAGCCAGCTAACACCAGATAGACCTTTAATTAACCAGATTTTTATATGATGTCATTTAATGCTTTGTTTGGGGTCAGGCGGAGACGATGCTATGAACTATAGGAGTGTGGAAATGCATAGTATTTTCACTAGGAACTATCTCCCAGTGAAGAGCTTGGTGTCTTCACCTTCTGTTGGTGGAGGGGCTTTCCCTGCATTAAGAAGGAAAAAGGCCAATAATAAAGACTTTGTAAAGTTGCACCGTACAAAGAAGCACCCAATTGTACCTGTGAGCAGTCCGTTACTTATCACCATCTGTAGACAATGATGATGTGACGACACGACAGACAACAAGTAAATAAATTAGGTTAAACAAATGCTTAGCACATGATGGTGCGCAGTTATACAATCCACTACGAAGTTATCGCAATAGTGAAAGTTAAATTAGATGCACTTAATTACATACTGATGTTGTAAGACACCTGGAAGTTAGAATACTTATATGATATTTTTTATTTCTACTACCATTATATTATCGCCATGTGATATATTGCAACCACACATATTATCAGCAAACACATTATACTATATAGTATAATCGTAAGTGTGACTTGTCAACAAAAGAATAAGCGCACATACAACTCTCGTCAGACATGTATCTGACGTCACTAATAAAATAGGTGAAAGGTGATAGAAACTTTTGCTAGCGTGGAAGTATTTTCACCTAGGTTTGGTGAGTGTAACCACATGCCTGAGATGAATGCTCAGTTACAGATCTATTAAACCCATACGTTGTGTGTGTCATTCATTAACCAAAGAGTAACTATAGAGAGTGTCATGGATGTTAAACGTTAAAACCATTACATACTAAGTGACTGGTGTCGACCTAAAAACAAATATTTTGCTAGGAATTTATTTAGGTAGAATACATTGATGACACAAAACGGAACCACACCACAAATATCTTGATGATGAAATTGTGTTTGCGTATGTAATATGACTTCATTATGTTCATATGTTGACAGTTGTTATAAAAGGATCATGATCATTATGATTAACGTAAATCAATGAAAGTTTAAAATTTACTTAGGAACATTGTAATTGTGTTGAATGATTCTGAACAAAATGTGAATCCAAAGAACTATACTTTGGAATGGCATACAAACGGGTGAATCATCTGATTAACCCTCCAGGCGCTCAGAATATAGCATAGTCCTGCTGGTGCAAGATAAAGTAATCTTATAGACCCAGGCGAACACAACTAGTGTAATATGAAGAAACATAATATTCCCCACAGCCGGCGCACGCGAGCATCATGAGGTTGGGATATGGACACTCACAGTGTAAGTCCTTGTAGTGGTAGTGAAGGTGTGTGGGTCGTTCTCAGTATAATATATCTGCTTTTCCTGGCTGAAGTCAGGGTGTCTCTGCTTGTGATCTTGTTCGTCACGCCAACCCAATACCCGCAGGACGCGGAGGGCGTCCACGACGCGGCATCTGATCCGTGACCTGAATTGGTACTTGCTGATGACGTCACGGCAGACTCGTGAATGAAAACGCCCAACACCAGCAGGACATCAGGGCGACACTTGATGCAGCCATGTAAAGGAACTTCTCAAGAGAGAAGAGGTGTCGTACAGCACAAAATAATGATGAAGCGGATGTGGGATTAAAATAAGCTTTATTTGCACAAGGTGCAAGCGAGTCCTCTTGACGCGTTTCGGCCTGGAAGGCCTTTGTCAAAAGAGTAATTCGCTTGCATCACAGACTAGTTATACAACAGCCAATCTATGACAGCTGGTCAATTCAATCAACAATGAGTATCAGGTGTCTAGTAATAATCATTGATCACCTAATATGAAACACAGGTCCGCATAGTCACATAGAGGTCGATGAAAAAGTTAAAATACAAAAAATACATATAAAATGACCAGTCATTGTGACCAAAAACATGAATATATATCAAGTTGTTTCTTGTTGGTATATTAATGACAGGTAATGAAACATGAATCTAACTCTTGAGCTTATTAAAGCAAAAAAATATTCACTTGTATTCATCACAGACCCAGATATGGGATAGGAGAATCAAAAAGCTGTGACAGGATAATTCAAACATTTAAAACAGTCTTAAATATATGATTTAAACGTTATCTATCATATGTGGCAGATATGTAAGATGCATATGGGCAGAAATTCAATGGGAATAGTATTAAATCATGAAGAACTTTGTATAATAAAACATAAAATATTTATCAAGAAAAATATCCTAACTCTATGAAAGCAACAAGAGATAAAGGAAGGGTAAGGAAAGGAAAAGGGGGGAGGAGGGGGGAAGGGGACGAGGGACTGGAGGGAAGAGGGGGGGGGAAGAGGGGAGGGGGAAAGAGGGGGGGTGAGGGGGAGGAGAAAACGGAATGGGGAGGGGGGGCAGGGGATGGGAAAGGGGGAGGGAAGAGAGGAAAGAAAAAGATGAAGATGGGAGAGGGAAAAGCAAGTAAAAAAAAAAAATGACAAAAAAATGACAAAAAGAAACTGAAAAACCAAAATTATCATAAAGAAATGTTTAAGTTCCCATCACATTGAGACACAAGGTTGTAAACTGTTTAGAGAGAAAACCCATGACATCCTTTCTTATTTTAAAACGGTTAAGTGCTGTCTCCACTCTAGGGTGGATAGGGATTGTTCAACCCCACAGTAAGAGAAGGTCTGATATCCCCCTTGTGGACCTAAGACAAGTTTTTGAGACCTGGATGTGTTAATCAGTTGTAATAAGTCTCACATGTTCAGAGATTTGACATATAAAGATCGTATGTTCTGCCTACATACCTTTGTTGCAACACAGGTGATGACAACACTACATGTGTGTTTGACAATTAATAAAAGTATTAATCCGCTGTTGCAATTAGGGAAACAGTGCGAGTTCTTTTGTAGGTGAAGCATCTTGCCGTAATTACAAAAAACCACATCTAAAAAACAACCCTTTCGGTAATTTCCAGTTTGATCTTGTGATTTGAACATACTTTGGATATGGATGGGCAAGTGTATTGCACTTTTAAAGGCAAAATCGGGACCAGAGTTAGTGTATTTCTCAGATCAGTATCCATCTGAGTAATTCCAAGGCTTTTGAAGTAATTGTTTTATCTGGAAGCTTGTTACTGTTTTTGGTATGAATAAAGGGCTATCCCTTATAAATGATTGTTTGCCTGCTTTTATTCTTTTTGTGAGTAAGCCGTTCTTCTCGGTTCATCAGATAGCGCACTTTGAAATGCTCTATTCAAACAATCTTGTGACATAACCCCTAGAGGAAATTCGAACTCAGAGTTTTGGAATGTTCCAAAAAGTTTCCTGGTTGGAGCAGAGGCGTTTATAATCATAAATTGTCCTTTAGTATACTGGGATCAATGCTTTAGGGTGACTGCTACTTGCATGCAAGTACGAGTCTGAGGGTGTTGGGTTGGTATAAATGTCAGTCTGTATACCCATGTGGATCACCATGGATGGTCACACGAGGGTTAGTGTAATTTTTTCATATGTGGTTCAAAAGTGAAGTGAAGGTGAAGATCATTAAATTCTTATTTCGTGAACAAAGGAGTGAATACTATCAAGCACCATCCCTATGAAAATTAAATCATCTATAAACGTTATAAAATGAATTTAGAACGAAATCTTATTAGTGCTACCATAAAT
This sequence comes from Ascaphus truei, assembly GCA_036426205.1. Lineage (NCBI taxonomy): Eukaryota > Metazoa > Chordata > Amphibia > Anura > Ascaphidae > Ascaphus > Ascaphus truei. Next base: position 39,863 of record WSYH01003945.1, read on the forward strand.
GTGCTGGTCCCAATAAACCCATTAAAAAGATTGGCATATGAGGGAAGCAAACGAAGTCCATAGCCTGCCCTGTGTTGTAAGAAAAACTGTATGAATCAAATAAAAAATAATTGTGAGTTCATAAGAATAAAATGGCATCATTAATGAAAGTGATTTGTGCAGTGGAAAGTGAAGAGTTGAAGATAATAATAAATGGCACGAGTCCGTTTGGTGTTTCGATAATGGTGTCAGTGATGACAGTCCTAGTGGTGCACCAACCGAAACCGTGTTTCCAAATGATGTTCCCAAGGAAAGCAATAATGCTGAGGTGTCATCAATAAAGATGGTAAAGTTTTAACAATCGGTTGGAGAATTTGTCCACCTATCGTGACACACCATGTCCCAAAGATCCATTCAGCCACAATGGACGCCCGGAGGGTCTCAGCGGACTATGATCTTGGGATTGGATGTGAAACACGGGGATGATAGGGATTCGCACGTCAGGAAACTGTCTCTCTTATTTGTTATGACAATATGTCGTTTCACCCAATTCAAGCAGTTGTTCAAGCTCACCAAGAACCTTTTTGTGGGGTTCTGCTTTGAGTTTAATGTAAAAATCAGTATACTCAGTAATCTAAGAGCTTATCTCTGTATTTATGCAGATTGAACATCGTATTGCACCCTGTCGGCATTTTTAATACATTCTGTTGTTTTTCTTTGATTTCTAATCAAGGTTTCATGTGCAGTGAGATTATCTGGTGTAGTAAAATGATTCGGAAAAATGAATAACCTTCTAGCTATGTTTTGAATCTCTGTCAACAAGTGTTCAATGTAGTTAAACATGGCCCTTGTGTAGAGGGGATGAAGGTGGACGTTTCTAAGATTTGAATCAGTGCTGCCGAAAAAAGGGGGTTCAATAATGCATCTGTACATCCCTCTTCATATAGGGACTGTAAATCAAGGTCAATGCAGTATCTGCAAAGGAGGAAGCACTTTCAACTGGAAATCAGGATTTTCGTGTACCACTATCATAAAAGGCTTGCATCTGTGGCTGTTGTATTCAAAGTTTTCTTTGCAAATAACTTTTTTAAAGCCCTTTCAGGTGTTTGTGTTATTGGAGATTATATGGTGGTAAACTAAATCAAAATTCTCTGTGGGGCATAGTAGTTAGCCCTGTTTAGCAATAGCACTGGAAGAGTGAACGCAGAAACTGTGAAAAAATTGTGAGTGGGAATTTATGAGTCATATTTTTCATGCTGTGCTGCTCACGTGTGTCTTTTCTTTTTACCCTCCTGCACCTTCTTGTGTTTGTTGACTGCAGTCTTGTATATTTGGATTGTTCTAGTGTTTTATCTATAGTGATTAGATAAGTAGTTCTATCAAAAATAACCCGCTTTTGATCTTTATTAAGTATGTCTCTCTTGTGTAAAAAAGGATACGAGGGTCTATCTGCATTTCAGAAGAGTCTGTCTCAAGCTTGTCTAAGTTATACATAGGGATTTTAGATAGATTGTGTTAGACTTTGAGTATTAATCTCTCTTTGAAGACATTACGTGGGTGTGATGTTGAAGGATACCTGCCCCCTGGAGAAATCTCTTGGAAGGTCTTTCCCCGATAAATAATTACTTTTCATATAAATTTTTATCTCTTGAAATTTTCCTGTTTCTTAATGAATATCCTTCTCCATCTTATATATATCTGTATAAATATAATTTTTTAAATTCTATTATAGATGTGATATTTTCAATTAAATCTGATACAATCTTTTTGTAGTACCCCTAGTCACATGATAACATTTTCTTTTCAGAAACCTTAGTTGTTACACTGCGAACAGTTTATCGAGTGCGGCTCCTTCCGCAAGCAGGAAAGTCCCGGCTTGCGAGCCGCACTCCCTCAGCGTGCCGCGCGCATCCCGAATGCGCGGTCACGCATCATCGGGTGCAGCGCCCCCTGCACCGCGTCCAGGGCTCCCCGAGGGAGCCCTGTGTCCCGCGATCGCGGGACGGCGGCAGGGGGTTCCGGGGGACCGGCGGACCCGGCAGCGGTAGGGAGAGCGCCCGATCGGAGCGCTCTTCCGCTGCTTCGCGCGCGCCCGTCACCCTGCGGCGCGTCGCCAGGATACTGCTGCGGCCAAGAACGGGCAAATGCTCGAATAAAAACTTGGCCCGCAGTCAGTACAATAAGTTCCATCAATTTCCTGGAGCATTCATACTAGGATGATTATCATTGTGATTGAAAGTCCTTGCTGGGAATCCGAAAGACGGCATTTTCTTGATACGCATACCCCTTGGTATGGCGTTTTACCTTGATATAATTTCTAAGGTTATAATATCCCAAAATATACGGATATCTTGTGTCAGGAGTCTCCAGTTTAACAAAGTGATCTATAGAGATCTGTTGAATTTTCACATGTGATTTTTCTTAATCTCATCAAAAATATTGTGGCCCTTTTTGCCCTCTCTATCACTGCCACATTTCTGAACATATGTTGTATATGTATCCATTTGCTCTTGTTTCTCCATCCATTGTAAAAAAAAAAAAAATACTTTATTACTAGAAAAAAATTGTATAAAAAAGTATATATAAAAATCTGGTAGATATGATAGGTAATGAAACCACTATCAGCCTTCAATATCAGTAGCAGGGGGTAAATCTCTTACTTGTTCAGATTGATATTATTATAACAGTTCACTTTGTCCTCTGTCTCCAATGTAATCAAGCTGCCTGTAAATCATGTATACATTACAAACGGGTGAATCATCTGATTATCCAGGCGCTCAGAATATAGCATAGTCCTGCTGGTGCAAGATAAGAGTAAATCTTCTATACCCAGGCGATACACAACCTTAGTGTATTGAGAGAAACATATAATCATTCCCCCAGCCGGCTCAAACCGCGAGACTATGAGGTTGGGATAGGGACACTCACGTGTAAGTCTTGTAGTGGTTAGTGAAGCTGTGGGTCTTCTCAGTATAAAATATAGCTTCTCCTGGCTGAAGTCAGGGTGTCTCTGCTTGTGATCTTTGCTCTTCACGCCAACCCAATACCCGCAGACGAGCGAGGGCGGTCACCTGACCGGCGGCCTGAATGGTACGATGATGACGTCACGCAGATCGTAGAAGGAAGGAAACCGCAAACCAGCAGGACTCCGTCGATCTGCAGACACTGATGCAGCAATGTAAAGGAACTTTCAAGGAGAGAAAGATGTGTGTCGCACAGCACAAAAATAGATGAAGGCTGATGTGGGATAAAAATAAGCTTATTTGCACAAGGTGACTTGCATTATTATATATTTTTGTATTTTAAACTTTTTCATCTGACATCTATGTTGCTATGCGGACTCTGTGTTTCATATTGAGGGTGATCAATGAATTATATAACTAGACACCTGATACTCATTGTGTTGATTGATTTGAAAAGCGTCATGATTTGGGTGTATAACTAGATGTCTTGTGATGCAAGCGAATTACTCTTTTGACAAAAGGCCTTCCAGGCCGAACGCGTCAAGAGGACTCGCTTCCACTCGTGACAATAAACTTATTTTTATACCCACATCAGCCTTCAATCTATTTTGAGCTGGCGACACATCTTCTCTCCTGAAAGTTCCTTTAATACGTTGGAAGTGGTGTTAACATTTTGACAACATGCAACATGTACGTCAAATCAACACACATCTTCACTACACATACACAAGTGACCAATGATTAATCAACATGAAGATGAGTGAAAGTATAAATATGACATACACTGACAAGTTAATGATGTTGACCACATTTGGGCATTCATACAAATGCATGAGTGTTAACATCGGCTCATGTGCATGATGGATGTGTTACGTTGTAATAAGACATGTTATGTATGTAGGGGTAATGATTTTTAAACACACTGTACAATACCACAAAGTGTAGATAAACGCACGGACACAATCAGAGAAGACAAATTTCTATTGTTAAGCACTGTTCATTACGTTCTCTTTAAACATCCTCTAATATACCTGTACGAGGTTTGCACATTTATTACACATGTAAATTCAAATACATACCATGAGCAGTCCTTGGAGGATCATACCTTGAAAAAGAAAACATGATGATATAAATAATTGTCATGACATGTTCATTAAGGTAAGCAACAACACAGAAGTGACAATTTGTATGTGATATGCAAACAAATCTATAATACGTTCAATATGATCTTAAATACTAAAGTCAACATCATTGTGACACACGTCACACTCCAAGAAAAATGTATGTTAACCATATTGCACAGCTATTGGCTATCGACATAGTAGGTTTATTGTTATGCATAACCAAAATAGCATGTACAGAAATATAGATTTAGTACACATATTCACCTCACGTAACACAACACATTTAGTGGTAAGAAGATAAACAACTCGTGTGATGAATGACATACGTTGCCACATGCAATTGCCCACACAGAGAACAGAACGGTGGGGAGAAACCATATTCATCTGTTTCCTAAGTGAATGGTATTTGGACACATGATTTATCATTACAATGAATAATAATACTATGTAGTACTATGAACATATGTATTGTAACATGAAAATATGTGTTTATCACATTACGACGTGTCCCACACCACCAGGCTGTTGCTCAGTGTCTGCTGGAAATTACGGGATTCACAACTCCAAGCCTGACGTATGTCTGTTCTAAATTATTGCGGAGTGCCAGATGGTGCAAAATGCAACATGCATTACAATATCTGCAATTTAGCAGGCTATATTGAATGCCCCACCAGTTCTATCTAAACACCTGAATCTTGTTTCAGAGCCCCAAATGTCTCTCTATGATGGATAGGTCGATATGTGCCCAATTAAACTCTCTCTGCTTCAGATTGGGGTTTGCAGCGGATCACAGGACACGGCCTAATTCCCGTATCCTGAGTCACCTATAATCCATCGGGCACAAATATGATACAATTTGTGTTAACATTATTACATACAACAGTTACAGAAAAAAAGAGAGTTGTTTGTTAACACATCATAATATGCCTCACCCATCCAGCAACAGTCCAAAATAGCTTGTTCGAAAGCCATGAAGATGATTAGTTCTCAGGATAGAGGAATCGTGACTGGAACCCAGGGAAACTTGGCTACCCCCATGATACATCATATCATCGTGGCATCGCATAACACATGTACATTCATGGATGGTGTGCTTACAATGCGGTAGATGCCACTCTGACTAGGTGGATCAAAGCAACAGGGTGCATCATGCACCATCACACATGGTTCCCGGCTATGGCATAAAAGCCATTCTCCTTCCTGCCACATGTGTCTCTGTAGGAAAAAGAAATAATTCCTAGCGGTCTATTCAGTGCACATAAAACTGGGTAATGGCCCGCGAGAATGTAGTAGATGGAGACCCCACCAAAATATGCCCCAGTTGTCTGAATGACGCGGAAGCAAGATAATGTAATGAGCACAGATTTTAACAAGCCCAGGACTGCACGACCTCTGGCTGTCACAAAAATCTAAGTCTCCCGTATCTCTCATAAAGAGCTAAGATGCTGTGAGCTCAAACGATACCGACTTAGACTCCTCCTCACTCATCCCATCTAACATGGTTCTCTCCAGTAAAACGTGGACGAGGCACACTTCTCTCTCCTCTCTTATCTCTCATTCCCTGCCCTCTCCCTCGCCCCTCGCCCTCTCCCTCTCCCTCTCCGCGTCCGTCCCTGTCCCTTCCTGCCCTGTGACATCCGTCCCTACAGGCTAGCCTCTCCTCCATTGAATCTCCTCTCGTCTCATGAACAATTAGTATCATTTTCAGTCGTAGCTGTCAATGTCGCAGGTAATTGGCCCCCTTTAAATACATAGTAATGATGTCAGTGACTGATGAAGTGCAAGGTGTTACCATAACATATCCAAGTGTAAATCCAGACGGGTATACAGTACGAATAAAGGATTATTTATGTTGTGTTCACCAGGCAATCATGATATTTGACAATGATGTAACGTTAAGCTTTGTACAACAATTTATTGGCAAGTATTTATATAGAATGTTGTAATGCATGGACCACTTCTGAACGCAACACTCAGTCATCTCCATTAGGATACAACCATGGACATTGACTTTGAAAAACTACGTTGCTACATGTATAATTTCGCATGTTAAATGTCACATGTGTCACATGAATAATTCTAATGCATATGCATAATTAATGCCATCAGGATTACTTGCTATTGATTATGTTTCAATCGTGTAAAAATGAGTAACTTTTATGATCTGTGTATAACTTGCATGAAGTGATTAATGAAAATGTGTACAATGTAAACATGCAATGTTATTTAGTGTGTATACAAGAGAACACCCGCACAGCTGAATAATGAACCCATGTGAGGTGCTCATAGGTAGAACAGAAATGTTTCAAAGAAGAGAAAGGAAGAAATAGTATATAGCACTCTGTCACAATGATTGTATCGTGAATATTTAAAAACTTATTTATACCATAATAACAAAAGGGGGTTTAAAATAGGTGTATGTCAAACAGTACGTGACTGTCATCTGTAAGTAACTGGTCGTTAGGTTGATGAAGATCCCTGATAGAGTTCAGGATCTACTGACACCGACACACTTTATTCGAGCAATACCCAGTATGTACCTGCAGATACCTGGAATGTGCCGCTCCTCCACTCTGACAAAGCCCGTTTGCATTTGCCTTCCCAGCCTGGGTCATGCTGGCTGACGGGCGTGATCTGTTAAATGATAATGATTAGGATTTAATAGGCTGCAATGCTTCGGTTGTCTACCAATGGCATAAATTCATGAATGGAATGCGTATATTAATATTATACTGTGCAGTATTGCAGCCCGGGAATAAATGCTTCAATCCCTGCCTGGAAAATACCTCAATGCACTCGGGCAGAAAACAGTCCACAAACCTCAATAACACCGGGTATACCCGGAATTCGTGGGACTAGCCGAGCTCGTAAAGTGTGTCGCCAGTGTATTGCTATGTATAGATGCCCTATGAATATAGGACTGGGGCCGTCACCGGGCCACTGTTTTGATACTGTTCTGTCCCCGTAGGACGGATCCAAAGTATATAATGTGATTAGCTATGGAATTTTGCTTATGATCCGTGGCAAGGGTAGTGATAATAGATTCAATCGATGTGACTACCATATGTATACTCGCTGCAGAGTCAGTGAGTAGGCCTCCTAGACTATATGGTAGGTGATAGAGTTAAGCTAAGCACTCAAGGAGACCCATGTAAGAGTTTCTTCCCAAACCTCCACTAGCCTATGGAATGATATGGTATGTACTAAGAATACCAAATATCACTCACAGTTTATTCATCAGGCAAATGCAACCAGATAGGTACTAATGTAAACCAGTTAAGGCATAAGCGGGAGGGGATAATATTTACGGGGCTGACTGTACTGAATAGTATGTGCATAGTGAGATTCACATCCATAGTATCAAGAGTCATGCACTAATTAAAGCCTTTCTTGGGGGGGGGGGGGTAGTTTGCACAGTGCACGATATGCAGGGCACACTTGGTAGTGCATGGTTATTGGTGATACTTTGCATCAAGAGGCACTGCTGTCGTAGAGCCCATAATCAACAGAGAGTGAGAAAACTAGCGAAACTAGCTGATTTCTGCCCAGAGTGGCAGTATCGTGTGCAGCAAAACAAGTGAACTAGTGGTTCCCGCACTCCCCTCTCCATGACTCAGTAATGTAAATGAATAAGTGGTAGCTAACCTTAGTGTGGAACTGAGATCTCTTGATTTATGGGGCTCTACGACAGCAGTGCCTCTTGATGCAAAGTATCACCAATTAACCATTGCACTACCAAGTGTGCCCTGCATATCGTGAACTGTGCAACCCCCCCCCAAGAAAAAGAANNNCCCCCCCAAGAAAGGCTTTAATTAGTGCATGACTCGTATGATACTATAGATGTGAATCTCACTATGCACATACTATGTCAGTCAGTCACCCTCCCTGGACAAGTGTTATAAGGGTTTTCACCTTACAGTAATATCCCCAACACAGGAGACTAGCTGTAGACCATCTTCGGGGGACATAATATTATCCCCCGCATTAGCCTTAACTGGAGTTTACATTAGTACCTATCTGGTTGCATTTGCCTGATGAATAAACTGTGAGTGATACTTGGTTACATCTTAGTACATACCATATCATTCCATAGGCTAGTGGAGGTTTGGGGAAGAAACTCTTACATGGGTCTCTCTTGAGTGCCTTAGCTTAACCCTATCACCTACCATACAGTCTAGGAGGCTACTCACTGACTCTGCAGCGAGTATACATATAGGTAGTCACATCGATTGAATCTATTATCACTACCGTTGCCACGGATCAATAAAGCACTAATTCCATAGCTAATCATCATTATATACTTTGGATCCGTCCCTACGGGGACAGAACAGTATCAAAACAGTGGCCCGGTGACGGCCCCAGTCCTATATTCATAGGCAGCTATACTATAGCAATAGATCCTGAACATCTATCAGGGATCTCCATATGTTTCATCAACCTAACTTACCAGAGTTACGTTACAGATGACAGTCACGTACTGTTTGACATACACCTTATTTTAAACCCCCTTTTTTTATTTATTGGTATAAATAAAGTATTTTAATACATTCACTATACAATCAGTTGTGACAGAGTACTTATATACTAGGTTTCCTTTTCTCTTCTTTGATACAATGTTATTGAGTGTCCAATTGCGGACGTCATAAAAAGAGGGAGGTCACAAACTACAGTACATGTAAACATGAAAAAAAACCCGCTAGATTTGCTTTTGATCATGCGTTACACATTCAAAGCATTCTATAATGTATTCCAACATTACTATACGCTGGATCTGTTAGATGTGTGAAATCTGTTACATCATATAATAAATTGAAGCACACTTAAGTAACATGTTTCATATGATGTGACCTCTTCCTTTAAGAGTTTACTATAGGAGTTTCCCTTGACACATCATAACATTAAGACTAATGTGACACGCAAAACATCATAACAATGAAAAGTACAATGTTCTGCCAATAATAAACGTAAGCAGTGACACGATGAAATGAATTACATCGACACTGTAATGCCAAGCACATTTTTATTATGAGCAATAGAACGTAAACACTCCTATAAAGTTATAAGTCCACGCTCCATTGACTCCACTGATGTAGAGATGAGCTATTTTTTCTAAGTGCCGTCCCGGCAACCTTGCCGATCCTTCTCCCCTCCAACTTGCCAACTTTAGTTGGTGGGACAAATTACCGTAGAAATATCAATTTTAGAGTGCCGATCAGCACCGATAAGCTTATCGGGGCTACTAGAATGCAGCCGATTTGAAAAAGTGACGAAAAGTGCCGATAAGTGGTTTATCGGCAGCCGCCTGCCGATAAATTCTTATCGGGAAGACAAAATGCCGATTTTGGCCACTTATCGGCGCTTACTGAATAGCAAATGTAAATTTGGCGGGAAAATGCCAATAAAAGCCTTATCGGCGCTTACTGCATGAGGCCCTATGTCACGGTTCTTAACAGTAGCTACAGCCATTATACAACAACATATATTATTACCCTCCATTAAACTAGGGGGCTATTACCCCTAGCTACATCTGACCATACTAAGACTTAGGGGAGATTTAATGTATCAAATATTCTGCAAATTAACTTTGGTTGGGCATTTAATTACACTATAAGTGCTATCAATGTGTGTATCTTAAATATACACTGTCTAAACATTTAATATACCTGCAAGCATAAGAACACACTTTGATCAGACTGGAGGGATTGAATGACGTCATCACTCACATCGCGTATATATACCTGATAGCATGCAGGGTACACTTACTGTAAATATGTAATTCTTTTATGCCTGTCCGCCACTCGGAAGCTCTCCCGGGAGATTGTGTTATCAATGTGTGGGCAGAGAACAGCGGGCCCGGAGTCAAGCAAAATGAATGAGACACATACGGCTCTGTATCAAATCACTAGACTGTTTATTACAGATAACAAGTAGAGTTATATAGACAAAAAGGGTCCTAGAGGTATTTTGCTGAAGCGTCTTAGAGGTATTTGCTGACGTTCTCTACCGAATTTATTGCTACATAGATTAAATGTTGCTTACATTTGTGCCTTCCATTAATTTCTAGGGAGTGAGGGGAGTAAGAGAAAGGGGGATGTGAGAGTAAGGCTTTGTTTATAGAAAGCTAACAAGCTCACATTCTTCCCTTATCTCCAAGGCTGAAAGTTCTAGGAGTCTTGCCAGAGCACTTGATCAAGATTAAAGCAGTATATACACTTACCATTACTGCTATCTATGCCTTGACAAAGCGTTCTCGTTCGCAAAATGCGCGCATTGGCTCAGCAATCATATGTGCACGCGCAGTTTGATCTTCATCGCACTTGACTGTCTCGCACGGCGAGCTCGTGCGGCTCTCTGCTACGGTACCATATAGGTCTGCAGTGTACTTCCACAGTTACACGGGACCTCGTTTTACTCAAGATTAGGGATTTTCGTTTATCTATGATTCAGGCACAGGGCTGGCAGAAATGTATTAACTCTCACAGATACAAGCTGCCACCCCGCTAAGCCATATATACTCACATCAGTGTAAGCTACTGTGCGCCAATTAGGAGAATTTCTCTCTCATTCCACAGACGGCATACCAGCACTTACCTGTGTTTGGAGCCGCCACATGAGTTTTATATTGACTTACAAGTTCACTGTTTATAACTCCACCGGTCTCTAAATTGTGGTAGTTACTGTACGCAAATCAGGAGAACTTCTCTCTCCCTCCACAGACGTCAAACCAGCATACCTGCTTTTGGAGCCGTCACATTAGTTATATATCGACTTACAAGCCTACTATCCACAACTTTACCGGTTTCAGAGCTGTCTACACACAGTAGTTATATGTACATTAGCCTTTCTACCACATTATAGTGCAGTGACTGCCGAAGCACAGCGCTATCAGATCATACAGCGCTCCGAGCAGAGTACCACATCTGGTCTGTCAGGGTCACTATAGGCATTTGTTTAAAGAGCCTTTCTGGATCTAGGTTATTAGCCACATAATAGACCAGTTTTGGTTACCTACCTAGATATTTATCCACAACTCTTAACAACCATATAGGCAGACTTTCTAGCATGCCCATGATTAGGTCATAAATATTTGACCTACATTATAGCCCCGATACACCAGTTCCCAAAAAAGGAGGCCGCGCTCGTCCGTTGTCTTCAGGGTCTGTCTTGGAGTGATTTTCTTCTCTCGCAGCTCCTTCACTCTCCGGTGATCAGCTGGGCCAACAGTTAATCGAAATGTACAAAAATGTTGGAGCGCAGAGAAGAAAAAAATTAGTTGTTAAACAATCGTCACTTTATTTGTTAGTACACTGTATATTAAAACTTACAATAAGGTATAACTGCGTGCACGATGGGGCTCCCACGTTCATCCATAGTTAGCGCCGTCACTACCCCTGCCCAGACGGTTCTCTCCTACTGCGGATCCCCGCAGAGTTCCTGAACCGGAACCGGAAGTCTACCCACTTGAAAATAGTGGGCGGGCTTTCAAAGGCAATCACAATAGCTAGCGGTGGGTGACGTTTAGAAAACAGGAAACAGGAAACTCCTGGATAGACGTGTAAACCAAACTACTGAGCAACCCCTCAACGCGTTTCGCGCAAACTAGCGCTTTGTCAGGAGGTATTGGGGCATAGCAGGAGACGGCCTTATATAAGCCACCACCCCCTAATTGCCCCTAACACAAAAAACATGTGTAAACTTGCTACAGATATTTTCTAATGGTATTGTGACAAATGACATACAAAAACACATAAACTCAGAACATTCCTATAAAATTGCTCTTCAAATGTCTTAAAAAATCTCTATAAAATGTTTTAAAATTCTCATAAACGATAACTTAAATTAGCATATATTGTTTCAACCCTATTTGATACACACTATACATAAAGCAACTTTTAATAATTATTGCCCAAAACAATAAAATATATTACTATCAACAATTGATACTATCAATAGTTAATAATTTATTCCTAAACTTCACCATTACATAAACCTAATAACCTTCTTATTTTAAATTATATATTATATATAAATAAATATAAATTACTAAAACATCTCATTATTACCATATTATTAACATGTTAAAACTGTTTACTTTTTACCTATACTACAAATGAATGAATTAACAGAGTTGGAGTTAAAAAATCTATATACAACATCTGAGGAAGGGGTTAAGTTCTATCATTTCATTTAGGCAACCAGGTATTTTGCTTTTTAATGTATAGATCCAGTATTGTTCTCTTTGGAGTAACTTTAATTCCCTATTGCCCTTCCTAATGTCTCTTTGTATAATTTCCAGGCCTCTAAAACGCAGGTTACCATAGGTCAAACTTTCTATGACCCACTGCTCATGTGTTTATAATACCTGCTGTATTCACTGCAGCCCTTGACATCAAGGGTTAACTAGGTGGCGTTTCCTCTTCACAGCACGGTCTGCCCTTTGCCTATGTACAAACACGCTGTCAATATAGATTTCACTAACTTACCTGGAACAACCAGGCAACTGGATGATGTACTTGATGAAAAACAATACACACCAGAATATATGAATGAAACAAGACGTTTTTGATTAACTTTATTCCAATTTTAATTGTGACTTAGAATCTGCATTCGTCTTACACACACTCAGTGAACAACAAAAAGTTATATACACTGTTCAATAACAGGATAATCCCATTCTTGATTTATAAGTTAAGCACACCCTTATAAGGATTTGCTTTGAAGTGGATACCTTATTTATTTATGGTTAACCTACTAGTACTCGCATGATCCTGAGTGCACATTATACTCAGCATTAATATCCAGCACGCGTTTAATCTGTCATTTTAAAACCCAATATTTTAGTTTGTTTATAATAAATATTAATTTTAACTACAACCATTATTCATCAGAGCGTGAGCTTGAGTGCTTACTTGGGTTGTTTCTCTTCTGTGATCTTATCGTTATATACCCAGTAGCACCGCACACATACCTATTTAGCTGTAGCGGGGGCTCCCTACCATTGTTTAATTATATTGTTAAACATTTCTGCCTGGTCAATTTATATATTGCTGAGTGCATTAAGTCCTGACATAACTCACCCCTCCTGCGGCACCTAAAAATATATGTCCACAGATATAACAAAATATAATACTAATTCTGAGGGCTACCCTATGTGCTAAGTCTAAAAACACATTTCTCTCCTTTGCTATCTCTGGATATCCTAACACACATAAATATATTAGAATGAGGAACCCTTCTGTTTTCGTAATTGATTCGTTTAGTTACCAGGCAAAAATAATAATAATAAAAATAATTATTATAATCCCTAAAAATACCCAAACCTGGATCCACTGATCTGTTTGGTAGTTTCCGGTCAGAATCCTAAACTATATGTTAGTATCTAAAAAATTAAGGGCCTCATTCAGAAAGCGTTCATAAGCCACTTATCAAGCACTTATCACCCAAAATGCCTAATGCTATTCAGTAAGCAGTGATAAGTGGGTGATAAAAAACTGAATTGCTCAAAAAAAATTGGTCATAAAAAAAATTGGTCATAAAAAAAATCACAGAGGCAGCGGTGATAAGCCACTTATCACCACTTTTCGGCATGTTCATAAACTTGTGCAATTCTAGTAGCAGTGATTTGGCTATGAACGCCTATCACCACTCTAGAATGGTGATTTTATCACAAAATTCTCACGCGAGAAAAAGTTGGCTCAAAGGTGTTGGAAACCTGCAGAGAAGCGGCGAGATGGGACTTAGAAAAAAAATGCATTTTTCCTGCATAGGATTGATGCCGGGAATCTCTGGAGCTGATATCCATTAATATTAGCACCAGAGACCCCTGGCATGAATCCTGTGCAATAAAAATGCATTTACAGTAAACTTCATTACCATAGCGGATAGCCTCAGGGACCCCCTACTTCCCGAGATACAGGCCCCGTTATGGGAGGCCAGTATCTCCTATGCATTTAAATGTCCGCGTCACGTGACCATGGGAATAAAATGCATAGGAGATACCTTATTGTAAGTTTTAATATACAGTGTACTAACAAATAAAGTGACGATTGTTTAACACCTAATTTTCTTCTTCTCTGCACTCCAACTTTTTTGTACATTTCGATAGCCCCGATACACCACAGGTTACCATAGGTCCAACTTTCTATGACCTACTGCTCATGTGTTTATAATACCTGCTGTATTCACTGCAGCCCTTGACATCAAGGGTTAACTAGGTGGAGTTTCCTCTTCGCAGCACGGTCTGCCCTTTGCCTATGTACAAACACGCTGTCAATATAGATTTCACTAACTTACCTGGAACAACCAGGCAACTGGATGATGCACTTGATGAAAAACAATACACACCAGAATATATGAATGAAACAAGATGTTTTTTATTAACTTTATTCCAATTTTAATTGTGACTTAGAATCTGCATTCGTCTTACTCACACTCAGTGAACAACAAGAAGTTATATACACTGCTCAACAACAGGATAATCCCATTCTTGATTTATAAGTTAAGCACACCCTTATAAGGGTTTGCTTTGAAGTGGATACCTTATTTATTTATGGTTAACCTACTAGTTGGAGAGAGAGAAAAAAAAAAACCTTCTTTTTTTTTTTTTTTTTTTTAAAGTTCTTTAACCCCCAGACCTTTCAGTGTTCTGCCCGCATTCTCCACCATATGTGACAAACGGCTTACTCCGGGGCTCCGCCGTCTGTCCGGGACTGTTTACTGTCTCTGTATTGCACATATATAAATGTTATAGATTAGCAATTCTACAGTTCAAATAACAAGTTTAAATACAATCCATCATAAAATACATAACATATCAGAAATTGAAGTCCAATCCTACAACACTCTATAAAAAGGAACTTCAAGCCCTATTGGAGGATGGTAGAAGACTGGGAATTCTGGAGGAACATGAATTTCAGTTCCTATACGTGGAGGATCCAGTGTTCCCGGTCTTCTACTTTCTACCAAAAATACACAAAAATATTACACACCCCCCAGGGAGACCAACAATATCTGGTATTGGGTCATTAACGGCAAACCTGTCAGAATTTATTGACAGCTATTTACAAGATATCGTGAAACAACAAAAATCTTATCTAAAAGATACCAGTGATGTAATCAGGGCCCTTAGGAACATAGAATGGCAGGACAACTATATATTGGTTACCACCGATGTAACAGCTTTGTATACATCTATAAAACACGAGGATGGTTGCAAGGCGGTGAAAATGTTCCTGGAGAAAGATGGGAAAATCCCTGAGGCACAGATAGAATTCCTCATCAGATGTATCCAATTTGTCTTAACAAAAAATTTCTTTTAGTTCTGTGATGAGTTTTTCCTGCAACTATGTGGAACTGCCATGGGGACCAAATTTGCCCCCAGCTATGCCAACCTACTTATGGCCATGTGGGAAGATCTGTATATATATCTTGGATAGGTCTGGGCGCAAATTTGGTCACATGGCGGAGGTTCATTGATGATATTGTCTTTGTTTGGAAGGGCACATTGGAGGATCTAGATGCATTTTTTGTGTATCTTAATAGTAACGAATTAAATCTTAGATTTACCTCCATTGCCAGTAAGACCACTGTAAACTTTCTGGACTTAACAATATATATAGAAAACAATGTTATAAAAACAAAAAACTTTTTCAAAGATGTAGATGCGAACAACTACATCCTGCAGTCAAGTTGCCATCTTAATAAATGGATTAACAACATCCCATATGGCCAATATTGTAGACTTAAACAAAACTGCACTGACAACGATGTGTATGAAGAACAATCAACTCTACTGTCCAGAAAGTTTTCAGAGCGGAATTACAAACCCAATATTATTCAAAAAGCATTGGATAAAACAAGACATGTATCAAGAGAGTCTATGCTAACCCCTAGAGTAAAAATTAGTGGGAATGACAATATTAAAGTACCCTTTATTATCCAATATAATAGGGATGCACATAAAATAAACAACATACTGAATAATCACTGGTCTATCTTGAAAAATGATCCTATCATAGGCACTTCTCTACCCGACAAGGTCCAAATGGTGTATAGGAAAGCACCAAACGTAAAGAAATTAGTAGCACCTAGCGCTTTGAGGGGTTCCACAAATACTAGAAACCCCACGTGGTTAGAACCACCGAAAGGGTTCTTTGATTGCAAATTTTGTACTGCTTGCCACTACAGTTGTAAGACTACTAATACCTTTCAGTCTAACACCACTAAGAAGGTATATAGTATAAAACAACATCTTAACTGTAGGTCTAACTTTGTTATCTATTTGATTGAATGCGAGTGTGGTCTACAATATATAGGGAAAACTATAAGACCCCTGAAAATACGCATTTTGGAACACATAGGGAACATAAAAAGAAAAATGACAACACATAGTGTTCCAAACCACTTCCTGATGGCACATAATGCGGACCCTAAGGGGTTAAAATTTAAAGCAATCGAGCAAGTTATGCCCCATTGGAGAGGAGGGAATAGACACACAGCACTGATTAAAAGATAATCTTTCTGGATGTTCGAATTAAAAACTATGTCCCCATCCGGTTTGAATCTAGATTTTGATCTTAAACCTTTTTTGTGATTTTATAATGAACTTACGCTTTGTTTCTGCTTCTATTTTAGAAATTGCCTTTGCTCATATGATTAATGCCATGTACCTTCCACCTACATTTCCCCCAGTGTAGGGACAGCACCACCTGTTTTTAACATTTTATAGTAATTTTAGTAATTTTATAAATATGGTGTTTTTATATTTAGATTACCAATTGTAAGGACTTTTATTGCCAATTTTATATTGAGGATTAAATTCAAACGAACCAATGCATTTTAAACTGATTGTATAAATGATGTGTATTTTATGATGGATTGTATTTAAACTTGTTATTTGCACTGTAGAATTGCTAATCTATAACATTTATATATGTGCAATACAGAGACAGTAATGTTTCAGTCTCATTATAGTCTTAAGTGCATACGATTAACTCAAATAGAATCAGGTGAAATATTGACCAATGAGAACCCAGATTAGGGTATATATATCTCTCCCAATCACTAAAACGTAACTCCTGATGAAACCTATGTGGTGAAACGCGTAGAGTGACGTTTTTTTCCTGAGCCGGCCGGAACCCCATGAAGTGGACGCAGCGGATGACATCACTTCCGGTTGATTGGAACGCACCGGTGAAACGTACGCCATGAGAGGGGAAGCGGAGATACCATCCACCCGGCCATAGAGATCCATTGAGATCCAAATGCTTGCTTGTATTTGAAACCATGTGAGTGTAATTTGATCTACTTACCATCTATAAATTGCACATACGGTCTGCACTATGTCCAGTTGTATCTTTTAATAAGGTCCCTGGGAGTCCATATATTCGGGGAAATACTGATTTCTGCATCTCCTGGTGATCGAGTGACAACCATAGGCGTCCTTAAAAGATACCTTTATGTGCCTTCAAAACCTCTCACGTTTGTGAGTATTTAATAAAGAGCCAAGTCATCATTTTTTGAGCATAATTTTTACAATATTGCACTATCACTATTTATTTTTCTTTACATATATTGCGCTTCCCGGAGACTTCATAGCTATACCTAGCAAGGGTTGCTTTGCCTTTTCCATCATCAGTCACATGCACTTTGTAGAGCATCGGACAACACGGGGTTCATTCCTCATACCTTACACATATTCTTCTATATAGTTGCTCCTGAAGCTCATGTGTCACCTGACACTGAACATGTCTCATCACCTGGCTCATCCAGCTCATCATCAAGCATGGAAGGTGAGTGTATGAGGTGCAGCACATCTAATGTGTACATTTGTAGATGTTAATTTGCCATGCTAAATAAATGCCTTGCACATGTAATTAACTTCACATCAGTTATTGTCACAGAAGATGTAGTGTTTCCTGACAACATGTATTGTGTGTGTTGTAAACTATCAGCTAGGAGTTGTGAGGTTACAACAAACTTTCATTCATTCTTCTTTCACACTGAGTCAAAACATCAATGTTACTTCAAGCTACATTTTAATTAGACACAACAGAAAACTTATGGAAACATGTTATGTGTTACACTGTGAGAACAACTCTCATTATATTGATAAACAACATAAAGTTCCATGCCAGTTCATAATGTCTTCATTTATTTGTAGAAGCAGATGTTGCCACTGAAGGACAAATTCACTCAAGTGACCATGAAAATGTTCCCAGTCGTCCATTAACCCACCATTCAAGTCCTCCTGCTCGTGACACCTACTCAGCTATTGCAGCTTCTGAAGAAAGAATTTTGGTTGAAGAAAATCGTCGCCATTCAGAAATGATGTCAGTGCTTGAAAGGAAGATATCACAGCAGGAAAGGATGATATCACAGCAGGAAAGGACAATATCACAAATGTCACAACTAGAAAGAGTCATCATCCAAGTTCCTAAAGAAATACAAAATGTAAATACACTGGCGACACACTTTATTCGAGCTTGGCTAGTCCCACGAATTCGGGTATACCCGGGTGTATTGAGGTTTGTGACTGTTTTCTGCCCGAGTACATTGAGTTATTTTCCAAGCAGGGATTGAAGCATTTTATTCCCGCTGGCTGCAATACTGCACAGTATATATATATAAACTGCATTACAATTCATGAATTTATGCCATCTGGTAGACACGCAAATTATTGCAGCCTATTAAATCATAATCATTTTATCATTTAACAGATCAGCCGCCCATCAACGGGGCTTGTCAGAGGTTAGGAGTGGCGCATTCCAGGTATCTGCCAGGTACATACCGGGTATTTGCTCGAATAAAGTGTGTCGGTGCAGTAGGACATTACAAGCAATAGTTGTGAATCTAAGCCAAGCTAATCAGTTGAGAATGAGTGCAAGAGAACAACAATTCAAATTTACCCCATCTGAGGATGGATCTTTACATGCTGGTAGTTTTTCTCCAGAGTCATCAGTTCTTCATTCCCCAGTTCTGGATGATACCGGTACAGTAGGTGCAAGTTCTGTGCAGGTCCCTGTCAACATCCAACCGCTTACATCTGTTCAAATTCTGGAGGGACAACTACAAATGAAACACGAAAAACAAAGTTAGCTCAACAATTACTACTAATCAGCTTTTGGAACAAGGTTAAAACACCAAAACATGAAACGGCTCCACCATCAGTCGTGCAATGTTTACTAACTGGTTCACAACTGCCACAGGCCACACCCAGTGCCCCTGAAGTGTCATAGCCCACACCCAGTGCCCCTGAAGTGTCACAGCCCACACCCAGTGCCACTGAAGTGTCACAGCCCACACCCAGTGGCATAGAACTGCCACAGGCCAGTACAAGTCTTACAGTTAAGGCCAAAGTTGTTGGTAAAAGGAAAAGGAAAA
>WSYH01003946.1:0-19350 GCA_036426205.1 Ascaphus truei
CATTGGCCAGGTAATTACTGTATACCTCTCCTGCAGCTCTTTGTCAGGGAGTAGATGGCAGTGGAAAATAGTGTCAAAGAGCATTATTACAGAAGAAAATGGAATTAAGGCACTGACTGTATATCCCCAAAATAATGGAAATCGTGTGAATTCATTCAATTTATGGTCCTCGGTCTTTTATGAAATCCACTGTGCATAACATACGATAACAAGTTCACAGATTTGAACATTTAGGCATAAAACTGACATTGTAAAAGTAATTTAGAAAACTTCTAAAGACTAAACCAAGTGGGAGCAGTCTTTTATGAAATCCACTGTGCATAACATACGGTAACAAGTTCACAGTTTTGAACATTTAGGCATAAAACTGACATTGTAAAAGTAATTTAGAAAACTTCTAAAGACTAAACCAAGTGGGAGCAGAAAGGAAGGAGCAGATAAGATAATAGTACAGGCTGAAAAAAAACTTAAATGCATGCTAATTTGGCTAATGCAAGAAGCCTGACAGATAAAATGTGGGAGCTTGAATTAATAGCTACAAGGGAGCAGTATGATAATCCCTGTCTGTCCACAACTTCCTCGCTCTGCATAGTTCCTGTTTCCCTGTGTGCTGACCTATGCTGTGCAATTTGTGAGTGACACTAACACAGAGACTATTTTATATTTCACTTATGAATACCATCCGAACTATTATAAAAAAAATTCGATTTTTCACAAATTATCTCGAGAATCACAGCGCTCCTCCTACCTGTAAGACAACGCAAGACTACATTGGACCATACTTATTTGGTTTTTAGGTTCACTGTTATTGGTTATTTTTTACCACTAATTCACTTCAGTTATTTCATAGTTAGAAGCGCCCGGTTCCATCTTTTTGTTCTCTCATTACATAATAATCTATTACTATTGTTGCTAAGGGAAAGCATGTCTACAATATTGATCTCCCCATAATGCTATTCATGTCAGTGTGTTTGAAAAACAGAACAGTCCAGAGGAAGCCCGCATGTTACGTAAACCTATACACATTTATTGGCAGAGAATAAATGCTCACTTCACTTGCATATCTGTACTAATTGTACAAAAATGAGACACACCAAACAAAGTGGGTTCTGTAAATCACAACACAGGTGGTATAGGTGGTATTGACCAGTGGTTTTAAGCCTTCTTTTGGTTACGGAAACTTATAATTATATTGTGAAATTCTGAGGAACCCTAACCCTCTCTAATAGTACGTCTGAGATCAGATGCATTGTAAGGAACCCCAACCCTCTCTAATAGCGCGTCTGAGATTAGATGCTTTGTAAGGAACCCCAACCCTCTCTAATAGTGCATCTGAGATCAGATGCATTGTAAGGAACCCCAACCCTCTCTAATTGTAACGCTTGCGCTCACGAACAAGGCGGACCCCCGGTACTGAGGTGGGAAAGTAGAAAATGCGCACCTGCAGCAGTGGAGGCACACCTGGATTGTCAGTGTAGCCGGGTCGGGGTTGGAGAGAGAGGGTAGTCCAGATACTTGCCGCGGTTGTGGGGAGGAGCCAGTAGAATGGTAGATGTCCGTTGTGCCGAGGTCGAGGGTTGAAGCCGGTGCGTTAGTAGAATGTCCTATAGCCGTGGTCAGGGATGGAGAGATGCAGGTAGTCGAGGGGAAGCCGGGGTCGTTATACAGAGAGGGTCCAAGGGTCTAGCCGGGTCGGTACACGTGAGGTCAAACTGAAAGCAAGAGAGGCAAGGCACAAGGCAAGGCAAAGCAGGAATGTAGGAACACAAGGCTACTATGGTCTATGTTCCAAAAGCCAGGGTGTACAGCGCACAGCAGTAATGAAAAGAGCAGGTCTTGCAAAAATAAGTCCTTTATTTATAATTCATAGGGTTGTGGGACAGCAGCAAACCTTCTACGCGTTTCGTTCAAAATAACTTTATCAAGAAGTGCTGTGTGTACTAAAACTGACAATTTAAATACAGCTGATTTGCCTGATTTCGCTCCAAATGGTGACGTCACTGGACGTCTCTAACCAATGAAATGCATGATCGCGGCGCCAGAGTGCTAGGGATTCCCTTCTCATACCAGCCGTGCTCAATCACAGGATGTACGCCGCTCCGGGCGGTTCCACCGATGAGAGCACGCCTCTGACAGTCACAGGGGAACACCCACTCCTCTCCGCTCAGCGCTTGCACTGATAGATCACCCTTCCCCTATTTCTTCATGACATAACGACCATAAGGGAGGTTAAAAAGGAATTGGAGATCGGTGTACTATCAAAATACATATAGAAGAATGAATAAGCTAGGGGATATAAGGCAATCGGCTGCAATATATACAAATAACACAGTTAAGTATAGGCAAAATATGAATATACACACATACAAAAAAACATATATACATGTATGTAATAATAAAAGAATTATATAATTATTAGTTAGAAAAATACATATAACAAGACAATTTATTGATTAAAAATTATATTAAACAAAACAATTTATTAATTGAAAAATGCTAAGAAAGTAATAAAAACATGTTAAAAAAGTGCAAATGTGTCTTGTGCCTGTGAATAAACAACAGCAAATTGCATGCCCTAGTGGATGAAAATAGAGGTCATGCTGTTTTAACATACAATACATTTCTATATAATGAAATAGAAGATATATGCTTTATAGATAACTGTCATTAATTTGTCTATAACGTGGTTTGGATGAATACATAGTAGACAATACTGTGGCAGCATTAATGATATTCAAAATACCTCAAGTACATTTTATTTAGACAAATTGGAAACACTTTAACTAAAATAGAATAGACAGAGAAAACTCTTCTTTGATGTAGATCTCATGTCACGGAGATTAATTCACATAAGGCAATGTTTATGCTTTGTAAAAATGCGAATAAATCCCAATAGAGTGTCACTGATAATATTTTTGGATTTTTTTATATAAAAATACAATGAGCAAAATAAAAAAAACAAATTAAAACAGAGAAAAATAAGAATACAATGTAAGAAATTAAATAGAGCAAGAGCTCGCCTCGGGAGCCCCCGAGTTCGGCTCTTGTGCCCAGAGGGTAGGTCAGTTCATTCCCTAGGAACATGGGGTCCAATCCCCTTAGTAGGGACTGACCTCCCTGGGACTTGAGTACAGCTCCAGAATGTTGGGAACTGCACCATAGTACGCATGCCCGGCGCAAGTGGGAGCCCCCACCGGCCCGGCGTAGAATACAACTCTAGTTCAATCCGCATGTATAACATGTTTTTGTAGCATATGCCGCTAAAGGTAACTTCTATTAACACACTAATTTCCCCTGCACCTTAGTGCTATAACCTCAACATAGACTTAAACACTAACACTCCTAAATATAATGATAGCAGTGGTGTTAACAATATTAACTTATAATAAAACTGGACGTATCCACTCGCCTCTGTGAGCCCATCTTGTCCTAACGTGTATTGCTTCTATCCAGCCCATTGTGTCTTATCTGTATCCTGCTTTCTCCGTTCTCCCTCCCCCCATTCCCCACCTCTCATCCTCCTCTTTCTCGTCTCTACCTCTCCTCTTTCTTACTCTACGTCCCCCACTCTCTTCATTCTACTCTCTTCACCTTACCTTAGTCTCCCCCTCTATCCCTTACCCCCTCTATCTCTTACCTCGCCCCTCTCACCTTGTTCTCACCCTCTCATTCCCCCTCTTTCTCTCTCCTCAATCCCCCCTTTCTCCCCCTTTGGTATCTCTCTCCTTTTTCTTACTTCTTGATCTCCTACTGCTCTTACTTTTCTCTCTCCTTCCTTTCTTGTCCTCATCTTAGCTTCCCCTCGTTCCTCTCCCCCCTTACTCCTCTCTCTCCCCCTCTTATTCCCCTCCTCTTACTTCCCTCTCCCCCCTCCCCTTACTTCCCTCTCCCCCCTCCCCTTACTTCCCCTCCTCCTCTCCTTACTCCCTCTCCTCCCCCACCTCTTATTCCCCTTTCTCCTCCCCTCCCTCTTACCTTCCCTTTCCCCCCTCCCCTTACCTTTCCCTTTCCCCCCACTCCCTCCCCCTCGCCCCCGTCATGTCCCAAGAATCCAACAGACTTTAATAGAACTCTTTAGTCATTGGTGGCAATATTATGGAATGGCACTGTACGTGGGACCTCGCTATAAAGGGGGGGACTCGCTCCTTCCCTTGTCTTGCAGATCAACTGTCAGCATAGGGTGAACTCCTGGCGGTTAGCTTTCGTCCGGGCAGGGGCACCGCCTGGACGCTATGGAGGGGGCCTTGTTGCTGGCTGCTACTTCTCCTGATCTGTGTTTCATCGTGTCTCGCGATGGTGTGACTCTCGGGTATTGCCTCTCCGCAGAGGCGCGACACTTCCGGGCAGCAGTTCCGCCGACCTACACAGGGGGGAAGGCCTGAAAAGATGGGCCGCTCCGCCATCTGCAGCCGGACGCAGCTCCGGGAATCTTCGCTGTTCAAGTCCGCAATAGTTAGGTCTTTGGCCTATGGAGAGCAAGAGCAGGAAATGTCTATGGACTTCAAGCTTAGTGGATATTATTTCGTAGAAGCATGGTGTTTTTCATGCAGAATCCCTGCTAGAACCTGACGCCACTGGGAAGTTGTTCTGGCAACTCCCCCGCACGGTCACCAATGGGCACGATGGCACAGGGGGACGGGCGTGGGGCGTGGAGCCTTTTTGGCGGGGGACTTGAGGGCTTCTCCTTGGCCCCCACTTTAGTCAGTGAAAACCCCCCTGCACCTTCCTCCGGTTGACCTCAGTGGTGTGGACCACGCCATTTCCGATCACCATGATGGCACAGGGGATGAGCCACCTATAGCGTATGCGTTTATCCCCGCGTGTTTTTAAGTGGTTGCCTGTTTAAGGACCGTCCTCTCCGCAAAAAGGGTGGCAGTGGGCCAGGTCCATATATCTGGAAGGGAATTATATCATTTCCACGCGTTTTAGAGTCTCTGCTATCTACATATTTCTTCTTTTAATTCGGTAATGTGTAGGCGGATCACAATGTTCCCTGGGGGGGTCTCTCCTTTCTGCGGTCTCCCCCCTAGAGCCCTATGCCCCTTCTCAGTCTATTGCAGCTCTCTTCAGATTTTCAGGGAAAAGTGCTCTCACATCGTTTAGTACGATTCTTCTGGGTCCGTGTGACCCTCCTCTGGACCCCCCTCACGCGAATGTTACTTCTCCGTCTATCGCGGTTTTCAGTGCTTCCGCCTTCTCCTTCTAGAGCCTCTGACCTCTGCCCTTAGTTTTAGTTACTCTCTCATTTTGAGTGAGGGTTAGGGCAGCTGATGTATCTTCAGACTTATTTTCAATGGAGGCATTGCGTTCCCCCCAATATTCTAAATCCTTCCTCATTGGCCCATAGTTCGGAACGGAAAGAACTGCTGCCATCTGAGAGCAAAAGCTTTGAGATCCTTCCGTCTACTATCTCCTCATCCCCTGTCTCATCAGTGTCAAGGGGTTCCGTGTCTGACTCCATCTGGTAGGGCCGCCTTGGGCCGTGGGTTTATCTGGTGGGGGCTTGTCTTCTTCGGAAGTAAGTGGACACAGCTGGCTTTTATTGCGGGATTGCACGCCGACGCCATCTCTGAGTGTTTCAGGGGAAATGCTGTGTTTGAAAGTATCGGGGTTGAGCCAGCTGCGGATTAATTATTTATTAGCGCCGGTGGAAGTGGACGCTGAATTCAAGCGTCCATTCTCCCGCGCCGCGCATGCGCCTTTTTATTTTGCTTCCCCATGTACCTCCTTGTTCAGTAAACCACCCTACCCTCCCCTCTCCCCTCCTTTCCCTCCCCTCCCACCCCCAGGAGGCGGAGAACAACCCCCGGACTAGGTAAAATTCTTTAGAAGCAACACGTACTCAACGCACAATCTGCAAACCCCTGATCACACCAGGGATGGGTGAGTACAATTATCATATACTAAACCTTTGTCAAGATATTACAATATGGCTTGAACTACGTCTCGCACAATGTTAAAGGCTATAACCAATTCAAAAGACGGATAGCCTTTTCTGACTATAACTAAAAGCAACATATGTTGTTACAAGAAACGCACTTTTAGCAGCAAACACACCCCATTCCTAGATAAGGGTTTTTCCCATTGTCTTTCTACACAAGTCCTCACCCCCATGAGAAACGAGGAGTACTCCTTTTCAACAATAACACACCATTTGTGCCCATTCGTTAACAAGATAGAGACGGTAGATTCCTCATACTTAGGAACAATATACAACATGGATACAGTGGCCAACCTTATGCCCCATGCATCAAGATGCACTTCTTCAGTAAATCCTTCCAAACCCGGCAGTCATAGCAAGGGATGCCGTTATACTGGCGGGAGACTTCACAACACGACATTGCATCCGGGCCTAGATAGATCAGTAGGAGGGTGTCTTAATACAGAATAACACGGGCATCCCTGCTCCAGGGTGCAAAACCAACCACTTGCAGATAATGGCGGGAGATGCACCCATTGGACAGGGAATTACACGTTCTTCTCCCCCCCACCACACATACAGCAGAATCGATTACTTCCTTATTTCATGTCGAATGGTTCCATGTTCTCCCCATACGGCGATCCATGCATATTTCTGGTCGTACCATGCACCAATCGAGCTAGGTGCAAGATATCCGGCTCAGCCGGCCGGGGCGAACTGGAACAACTAGGTCAATCCTTAAGATACCGAACCTGCGGGAATGCGGGAACGAAATAGAGCAGTTTCTTCCGTATCACAACACGGCTCTGTTGAATCTCATGCGGTACTGTGGGAGCTCCAAAGCTACACTACGTGGTGTCATTATAGCATCACAGCCAAGCGGAAAAGGGAAAGAGAGTCCAAGATCACTGCTCTACATCCAAACTACACACCCTAACATCCAACACAAACTAACCCTGATATACAATTACTGGCAGGCAATCAAAGACACCAAGATGAATTGAATATGCTATATAACCTCCAAACCGTTAATTCATTAGTTGGTCCAAGAGGAAGTTGTTATGAAAAAGCCCAATCGACGGATACGATGCTAGCCAGAGCACACAAAAAGTGCAATCTAAGTTAAAACACCAAGCTATACGCTTAAAATCTGATATTATTACGGCAACCCACAGAAAATATAGAAGAATTTTGAGAATTCTATAGATCCCCTATATGATGGGAAAAAAGTGGCACTAAAATCATATAGCGCACATCTTAAGAGATTTCTTAGCTAACTCGAACCTGGGTGATGACAGAGTGTCGACCGACAGGCCCTTGGAGCTGACTTCACATTGGAGAGGTATCCCAGGCTATTAAAGAACTTAAGCCCTTCAAGGCACCTGGACCGATGGCTTCTCAGGCTCTACTACAAAAATATGTGAAATATTTAGCCCCCAGGTTGCTCCACATGTTTTAATGCAATCTTAGCAGGAGCTCCCCTCACCCCGATGATATGCTGCAGCGTCCATATCACTAATACTTAAACCTGGCAAGACCCGCTGGACTGCAAAATTCAGGCCGATCTCCCTAATTAACACAGATATTAAGTTGTATGCTAAATTACTGTCCAATAGATTGTTCTTATCCTACCCAACCTTATACAACCCATATCAGGTCGGGTTTAATCGTCAGGGAGACAAGCAGCGGACAACACCCTACGTATTTTGATCTGATAGAATTGGCTACAAAATAACACCCAAAGCATGTTGTTAAGTCTGGACGCTGAAAAAGCATCGATAGGATAGACTGGCCATACTTACAAAAACATCTCGCCAGCATTTGGCTTCGGGATCAGATGAGTAGGGCGATTATGTCATTATACTCAACCCGACAGCTAATGTTATACATCAGGAGCTTCCCTTCACCTTCATTTCAATCAAAAGTGGCACTCGTCAGGATGCCCGTTATCTCCCCTCCTTCTATTCGCCCTCTGTATCAACCGCTAGCTGCTAGAATTACGAGCTAACCCGAATATCGCAGGGTTAAACACTTCCTCGCAATCACACAAGCGGCCCTGTATGCCAGACATAATCCTATTAATCATAACAAAACCCCTTAACCACATTAACCCAACCTATTTGACCTCTTGAGTCAGATTTTCAAGATATCTGCTTTAAAATAACCATCCAAATCGGAAGCACTCAATATTAACCTCCCTAGTCCACAGAAAAAGCTGATTGAGGTTAACTTCCAGTTCAACTGGCACAGAAACACATACAGTACTTAGGATCCACTCACCAGAGAGGCCAACCTCATCTATAGCGCAAATTATTCCCCAACTAATTCGGACTCTTTAAAAAGATCTAAATAGATGGTCTCCAAGAGATTCAGGATCGGTGATACATATGTCAAGATGAACCTACTGCCACGTATCCTATACCTCTTTCAGACACTCCCTGTGCCACTTAAACAACAGATATACTCGCTCCCAAACAGAATCTTAATGTTTCTGGGGTAGGAAAAAATCGAGAGTCAATCGCTCCAAATCTATAAAGACCTGTTGCGGCTGTGGTTTGGGCGGGTACCTGTCTATTAACATACTACTAAAGCGGCCCAATTAAGCCAAATTGTTCAATGGCACTCTCAGGCCCCATTGAAACGATGGGTAGATTTAGAACACGCCGCTTGCTCCCCAAAGGAGCTTAGTTGGCCTGATTTGGTTACCGAAAAACAGCGTTTAAAATCGCAGAGAGATGCCGCTCACCTCAATGAACCAACTCTTTATCGATTTGGGAACGACTAAATTAGAATTTTCCCTGAACCTCAAAACATTCGATGATGTCCCCCAATTTGAATAACCGCGCGTTCGCACCCGGCATGGTGGGTCTAGTATCCGATCTGGAAACAAAAGGCTTTCACACGAATAAAAGACCTGGAAGGAGACAACCAGAAAATCAAGACTTTGATCAATTAAGATTAGAAAAGAAATCCTCACTCTTGAATTCTTTAAATACCTCAGGCCAAGCATTTTACAACAAATACGCCCCTACCCCCCTTTGAAAAATCTAAAAGCTCTGTCGGGCTAACTCTGACACAAGACTTATCTCGACATATACGGGGAGGTACGGTTCTGCTGACCCTAAAAACAATCCCACATATAGGACTAAGTGGGAAACAGACCTAGGGGAACCCGATGAGGAGGAATGGAGCGCTATCTCTTGGCCTCCGCCAAGCTCCATATGTCCCACCCTAAAGGAGAACGCATATAAGGTCCTCATGAGGTGGTACCTCCACCCCTGAATTTATCTAATACATACGGATCCCCCCACTATGCCCCAAGCAGTGTGGCGGATCACAATTTGTTACACATGCTGTGGTCTTGCCAAAACTACTCCCGATTTGGGACGAAATCAGAAATTGGAGTCCAGAGGTTTTGACCTCACAATTCTCCCCCCTGACCCGTCGTGCTGTTCTTGCTAAAACCGCGGCCCGGGCCTATCAAGCAAATTCCAAGCTATAAGCAAATTTTTGCACTCGCACAGATCGAGATCGCAGCCACTGTGGAAACGCCCTGATATACCAAACATCCCCAAAGATTCGAAATCGCATTTGGTTCATCTGCCAGATGGATAAGTTTACCAGTTTAGTTAACCGCACTGGCGACAATTTTCTAAGTCTGGGATGCCTTGCTGGCACAGACAGATTCCGGGGATTGAAGTACCACAACTTTGGCATTAATATTACAGATGCGTTCTCCTCTGGGGTAGTCAACATAGACAAACGAACACGCACTAACGAGAGGGACTAGAACTCCCAATATGACCTCAAGATCAACCCGAGGACTATATCTCCGTCCCTTCCCCCCCTTTCCCCCCACAACTGTCCCCCCTTTCCCACACCCTCTCTCTCCTCTCCCCTCCCCCCCCCCCCCCAATATTTTTTTTTTTTTTTTTTTTAATTATTTACGTATTTTTATTTATATATATATACATATTTCCATTGTAATTTAATCCTGGTTATTATTTTTTATTGCTCTTACTATATGATTTATTCATACATCATGTGGCCGAGTAGGCCAGAAAACCACATGAATTATTACACCTCTACACCAACTAACCTGAATGATCTACTTGTTTGTACATCCAATGTACACAAGTTGCCATTTTAAACCCAAATTCTGTACTGTACATTTTGAATGCCTTTTCCAATAAAACTCAAGTTATAAAAAAAAAAAAAAAAAATACAATGAGCAAGAATATATTGTTTTGAGGTGATTTTAGTAATAAATTATTATTTTATAATATATTTATATATATTTATAATTAATTCTTATTTAAGAAAGTGGTTGATGTTCCATTCTACATTCATCCCATCAGGGAACCTTGTTTTTAATATGAATATCCAGTAGGACTCTCTACAATCTCTAATATTTTTTACAGTGTGTACCCCCTCTTTCTTTTTTGATTATCTTCTCAATGCCCGACTAAAAGCTGTGATGCCCCCTGCCCACATTCCGAAAAATGTTCACAGGATTTTCCATATCTTTTTTACGTACAATCTACAATGTTCCTGCATCCTTATTTTTAAATGCCCTTGTGGTCCTGCCGACATATCTCTTTCCCCACAGCCACAATGATGATATAACTACAAAGGTATTGTTACAAATTGATGAAATTGTGTATAGTGTACGTTTGTGTGGACTGTGGGAAAAAGACATGCCGAGCGTTTTCATGAATTGACACATTGTTACAATGATTGCATCTGAAGGATCCTTTGTCCAAAAAACGTTCTGAATCTTTAACTGGCGTTGATACCCACGCTAGGGGATAGGAATGTAGCAATGTCTGGCTCTTCTGTATACAAATTTTGGACCCTTTCTGTATATTCCCGAAATTAGCACCATTCCAAACACACTACTATGGTCTATGCTCACATTGTGTGACTGATCAAGCAAGATAAATAGGACGAACTGAAGAATGAGAGTGAGAAGGCGTCACGAAGGTGGAGCCCCCCGCGGGAGCTGTGATTGGACGCAGAGCGCAGGAGACCGTGTGGCATTGTTACGGTGTTGTCCTCGCAGTCTGGGGAGTGGTTCCCCGATTGTCGCGTAAGCGCGCCGCGCATGAGTGACCTGACGCGAACGGGTGTGGGGAGCAAGACTCCATAAGGTTGGTTTGAAAACCTCCGTGGCTCGCACGTTTTTGTTGCCGGTCAATTTGATTCTAGATTATTCCAAAGCAAATGTGTTTAGTTGCTGTACCCATCTCTCCAGTTCATTAATTTTTTCGTTCCGGTTGTGCATCGCCATTTTTCACCTTTGTACTATCTCCCTAGTGGAACAGAACACCAAAAGGTGTCCTGCAGCAACCCACAGGCAGGATTGGAAGCTGATGAACCCTTTCATAAACCGTGATCTCCCTTTGTTATGATTGAGGATAGAGTCTATGATATAGGGGACTAGCAAGTCTACAGTTAATGATTTAAGAAGTTCACTATGTGCCATTCCATGTGAACATTTACAGCTGATTTGTGATAGCTCAATAACAGAGCAGACCAGCCAGATGCCATCTTTTCTACATTATATACTGTAAACCCCAAGACTGATCATTTACACCATTTATAATGGAGTTGGTAGATAACCTTTCTATTTATGAGCAAAGGATTGTTGGACATTTCTGTAGTGTTTTTGATTTAAACAAACAGGGCCCCAAAATCTACTGTTGGGATTGTTTTTTGGAGCCCACAGATTTGGTACTTTGGACTTTGTCATAGTTTGTAGCTCTACTCTGTGGGGCCATGATGTTTCACATTTTAATGTCACATCTTCTTTATATCACTAATGAACCATAGAGCGCCCAGATGGTATCGAATTGGTCTAACTGCATCAATACGAGACTCCCAACATTTTTCACAGACAGACTCTCTTAGTGTTAAATTGGGTAAGGATTTTAAAGAACGAATCTCCTGTTGGAGGACCTGGGGAAGAATTATACAACGGTTGAATTAAGCCAAATAATTAAATGGCACCTATATTGGGTTTGGCCAGTGTTGTTTACACCACCGGGTTCAACATAATGAGACTACATGGTACATAAACGCACATAGATTTATGTTCAATATGTCTTTGAATTCCATTAATGCTTCCCCGTATATTTGCAGCATTGTCATAGCTTTGACCCTGCATATTTTCTACATTTATATTGGAGTCCAATATTTCTTTTATTATCCGATCACTTAAGATAATGTCCTTTCAGCCAATCAAAAAAAAAATGGAAGCCATCACATGGTACAATCCACCAATTCAGATTGGTGGATGTATCATTTGCCGGTCAAATGTGACGTCACGAGGCCTTATATAAAGTCTGTCCCGTCGTATTTGATTCTAGAGCCGTCCGATTACATCTCCCAGACATGTAGAAGAAAAAAAAAGAACTAACACCCACCCTCCCCGTGACTTCTTTCACTCCCCCTATAGCTTCTTCTTTCCCCCCTCCCATGTCTCTCTTTCATCCCCCCCTTTGTCTCTCTATCGCCTCCCTCCCCATGTCTCTCTTTCACCCCCGCTCCCAATGGCTCTCTTTCATCCCCCTCTCTATGTCTCTTGCACCCCCTCCCCGTGTTTCTCTATCACCTCCCCTCTCCATGTCTCTCTTTCACCCCCCCTGTCGCTTATTTACCCCGCCCATGGCCTTTCACCCCATTCCCTCCCCATGTCTCTCACCCCTCCCCCCCATGTCTCTCTTTCACCTCCCTCCCTCCCCATGCGCGTCTATTTTCAGTCAATCATTTCACCCCCCCATTTTCCATGCTCTTTCATTCAACCATCCACTGCTGTTTCAATCACAACCCCCCACTCCCCATGCCTCTTCAACCCCCGGCTTCCCCATATCTCTTCACCCCCCCCTCCCATGTCCTCTTTCACCTCCCTCCCCATGTCTCTTTCATCACCCCCCCCTCCCTAAGACTCTCTTTCACATTCCCTTCCCCATGTCACTCTTTTTCACCCCCTCCACATGTCTCTTTCATTCATCAACCCCCATCCCCTCGCCATGTCTCCTCCTTCAACCCCCCTCCCCTCGCCATTTCCCTCACCCCTCCACCTTCCCTCCACATGTCATACACACACACACACACTCACACTGCACCCAGTCAGAGAATGAGCTGCGCAGCATAACGCCACCTAATGGCTGGAGGAGAAATTGCAGTGGCAGACCCTACTTTTCTCTCTGCTCCTGGTAAAATCGGGACATAGTGTAGCAGAAGTAGTCGGGGCAGGAGACATTAGATAAAAAATCTGGACTGTCCCAGGACATCGGTCACCCTATGTCAGTGCCACATTGGTCTGCAGCTATTTTCCTCTCTCTGTCTTGACCAGGTGATTCTGTTCTGGGTAACGACAGAGAACGGTTTGATCCGCTTCCTGTCTGTCCGAAGTCCATCTGTTGTTTCACAACAACCGTGCAATGCAGGAAATGCAGTAGCAAGCACCACCCGCAGCATAGCCACCCGCCTCTGAACATTCTGTCAATATTGCTAAAGCGCTCATAAGCATGTACTTGGCCTCACTTCCTTCAATACTTCTGCATACACGAGTAGCGAAAGGCTGACTGTCGTAGCTTCTCCCGGCTATTATGTTGCAGTTGTGTCATGACTTCCGATGGGACCCACGTACAGGACGTATACGTGTGGCTACAACTCCTGTTGTTAGGAATGACAACTATAGCCTTAAAAAAAAGAACTCTTTGAACATGAGACTGTAGGAGGAATTCCTACCAAAGACCAGTGCATCAAACTGTGAGATCTGATAGTCTAAAGTGAATAAGCAGCTTAAGCGGACCCTGGGATAGGTAAAGTAAGCACAAACAACCTAGGAGTGTCCCTGTTGCAGAGCTCATTAACCAGTTACTGCTGCCCAATGGTGGGAGGGGGGGGGGGGGGGGCTGGGGGGGGGGGGGGAGGGGGGGGGGGGGGGGGGGCAGCGGGGGGGGGGTAAACCACAAAACCCTATCTTAACTAACCGTGGATTAAACTCATTGTGAAACAGCAGTTTCTATCTTTCACGCACCTTAGAGCAAATATGAATATCCATGATATAATGATGTAGTTCTTACATCACATGGTGTATGTTTGTATGCCGTCCCAACTAGGCGTGCATCCAGTCCTGGTATACAATTCAGACAGATCCCTCGTGGAAAATGGCGAAGGCACAAGTAAGCCGTTCCACAAGGCACGAAAACAATCCGGGGCTAAGTGAATAATTAAATATAGTTCTTTATTGGGGGTGCACAGCATGGTGGCGCAGGGGATTTGCCTCTGTGTCCAGATACTCTTTGAGGAAGCGCTATCTCAGCACGAAACATATCAGAGGCATATCCCCTGCGCCACTATGCTGTGCACCCCCAATAAAGAATATATTTAATTCATTCGCTTAGCCCCGGATTGTTTTCTTCTTGGACCGGCTGTGCTTCACTTTTTCCACGAGGATTTCTGTCTACTCTTTGAATATGTGGGTAACATACAGAATGCTAGTCAGGACCAGATCCAATGGGTATTGAATGTTATGGGATGTAAAAGATCAAAATGGGTATTAAAATGGCTAGCGGGGGCAGCTTGGAAAACTCCTTACTAAGAATAGAAAGTCGGAGCTGGATATCTTCTTGCCTCCCTATACTAATAAAGTCTTACACCAGAAATTATAGTATGATAAACTGTTTTATTTGCAGATTGCAAACGCACGATGTTTCGGGGATCTCCCATCGTCAGGTGCAACACAGTTTATCATGCTATAATGTCTGGTGTTAGACTTTCTTAGAATAGGGAAGCAAGAAGATATCCAGCACCAAGTTTACAGTGGCGACACTGTTTATCCTCATACGGCCGTCACCGCGGTTAAAAAAACCCACGGGCGCCAAGCGGCAGTACCCTGCCGCGAACCGGGAAGGTTCGCGGCCGCTTTCCAGCGCCTCGGGCGCTTTCAATAGAAAGCGCCATAGCGCTTTTCTATTGAGCCGCTGGAAAGTCAGGGGAATGTGCGAGGAGCACGCACGCAACTTTCGGCGACATGCCCGTCACGTGCCCAGCCAGCTCCCATCTTTTGTTTGACTAAGCTGTACCGGTGCAGTAACTGTGTCAGAAGTGGGATCCCAGACACTCTTACCTGCACCTTACAAATAAAAAGGACACCCACCACAATGATCTAATAGGAGTGCGGTAAGATCAAAAACCTTATCCTGACTATGAAGAATAGGATGTCAGTTAATTTTATTGATGGACATGGTCACCACTAATACATTTAAAAACTACTATTACTGTGCATCTGTATTATTTTTTTTAGTATAATGCTACTAGTAGTAGTACTTTTTTTTTAAACAACTCTGTATTAAAATTTTAATGTATCATAATGTGCTTAGCCCCGGATTGTTTTCTTCTTGGACCGGCTGTGCTTCACTTTTTCCACGAGGATTTCTGTCTACTCTTTGAACATGTGGGTAACATACAGAATGCTAGTCAGGACCAGATCCAATGGGTATTGAATGTTATGGGAAGTAAAAGATCAAAATGGGTATTAAAATGGCTAGCGGGGGGCAGCTTGGAAAACTCCTTACTCAGAATAGAATGTGGGAGCTGGATATCTTCTTGCCTCCCTATTCTAATAAAGTCTTACACCAGAAATTATAGCAGATAAACTGTTTTATTT
The DNA here is from genome assembly GCA_036426205.1 of Ascaphus truei. Classification (NCBI taxonomy): domain Eukaryota; kingdom Metazoa; phylum Chordata; class Amphibia; order Anura; family Ascaphidae; genus Ascaphus; species Ascaphus truei. Next base: position 15,600 of record WSYH01003946.1, read on the forward strand.
GCAGATTGCAAACGCACGATGTTTCTGGGATCTCCCATCGTCAGGTGCAACACAGTTTATCATGCTATAATGTCTGGTGTTAGACTTTCTTAGAATAGGGAAGCAAGAAGATATCCAGCACCAAGTTTACAGTGGCGACACTGTTTATCCTCATACGGCCATCACCGCGGTTAAAAAAAAACCACGGGCGCCGCGCGGCAGTACCCCGCCGCGAACCGGGAAGGTTCGCGGCCGCTTTCTAGCGCCTCGGGTGCTTTCAATAGAAAGCGCCATAGCGCTTTTCTATTGAGCCGCGGGAAAGTCAGGGGAACGTGTGAGGAGCGCGCACGCAACTTTCGGCGACATGCCCGTCACGTGCCCGGCCAGCTCCCATCTTTTGTTAGACTAAGCTGTGCCGGTGCAGTAATTGTGTCAGAAGTGGGATCCCAGACACTCTTGCCTGCACCTTACAAATAAAAAGGACACCCACCACAATGATCTAATAGGAGTGTGGTAAGATCAAAAACCTTTATCCTGACTGTGAAGAATAGGATGTCAGTTAATTTTATTGATGGACATGGTCACCACTAATAAATATAAAAAATACTATTACTGTGCATATGTATTATTTTTTTTAGTATAATGCTACTAGTAGTAGTACTTTTTTTTTAAACAACTCTGTATTAAAATTGTAATGTATCATAATGTAACAATCAATCAATCAAGTCACATCCCCTTCCTCTTCTTAAACAGACTATGTCGCCTCCCCCCTCCACTTTTTTTTGATCCCTGCCCTCTCCCTAGCTGTGCAAAACTCAATTGTATCCAGTGACTATCTGGTCACATGATCAGAGAACTTTGCATCTTTGGTCCTCTTCTGCTGCACTGGCAACCATTTAGTGAACCCCCGAGCCGAATCTTCACCGATCGATCGCAACTTAGCTAATTACTTATCAATGAGTGGTTTGTATTGATGCACATATTAAAGGGATTTTTTTATTTTTAAACGACAGCTTGGACTGCTGCTTTAAAGGTGGGCAGAGTAAGTTTGGAAACACACAAACCTCCTGTAAACTCAAATCCAAACCCACCTCACCATATATATTTGTCTTAAGGAGTGCTACTGGGTATGTGACATTGTACAGTATTAACAAAAGAAAGAGAAGCCCAATGCAACATTATCCTCCGCCGACTTAAATTTAACATGTCAAAACCAGAACTCCTTATATTTCATGCCAAACCTGGCCCTACTACCTCCTTCCACATTACTGTTGGAAGTACTACTATACATCCTATAGCCCAAGCATGCTGCTTAGGGGTCTCAGACTACTCTCTCACATTCTCCTCTCACATTCAAAAGGTAGCTAAACCTGTCGTTTTTTCCTCCGCAATATTACAAAGATACGCCCTTCCACTGTTGCTAAACAGCTAAAACTCTGACACAGACCCTCATTCTCTACCATCTCGATTCAACCACCACCCACTCTCTCTCTCTCTCGTGACACATCACACGCTCTCTCTCTCTCTGAACACACACATGCATACCTCTCTCTCTCTCTCACACAACACTCACTCTCTCACACACACACTCTCTCTCTGACACACACACACACATACACACTCTCTCTGACACACACACTCTCTCTCTGACACACACAGGGGGGGGAATCGGAGCAGGGTGCTGGATCGGAGTCAGGTGCCCTCCGCAACGCGTCCCTGTGCTTCGGTGTGGGAGAAGGAGGACCCGTGTAAGTGCGCGGGGGGGGGGAATCTGATCAGGTGGGATCGCGAGGCAGGTGCCTCCTCCGCACTCGCAGCCCCGTGTTGGGAAGGACGTGTCGTGCGCGCGGGTTGGGCGGGGATCGGGAGCAGGTACACTCGAAACTGCTTTACTCCGTTTGGGTGAGAAAGGACCGTGTAAGTGCGCGGGGGGGAAATCTGAGTGGGGGATCGAGCCGGTACCCCCATCACGCGACCACCACCGGTGTGGGGGGAGGAGGTCTGTATTGGAGGTGTCTCTCCTCCGCAACTTGGCTCTGTTGTGGACGTGCACGTGAGGAGGGGTCGGAGGGGGACGATGGAGGCCCCAAAACAATAAAATCCTTACATGCAAACAAACGGCAGCCCATCAGGAAGGGGGAGGTTTTTTTCTTTTCCCCCCTTTCTGCAGGCGCAGCAACGACGCGCAAAATCCTGTCACCAGTGTAACCAGTGATACGGGATTTATCGAGGGACACGGCCGGACACCCTGGCTCACGGGAGCCGGACCAAATGATAAGGCCCGCGGGCCGGACGTTCCCCACCCCTGATGTACAGTATGTGTATATGACATATATATCACATATATATAAGGCTCCTTAAGGCGGTCACACGTGAATATTCTCCCCCTCAGCAGCTGGCAAGTTCTCCCGTGGGTATTCTACTAGGGATAAAGAACTAACCTTTATGTGTATTTTCTATTTATCTTTCTGTAAAGGTGATTATCTACCTTTATTTTTTTTTATTAAACTTTTTGCCATTTGTAATGTACTAGGATGTGCGCTGTTTTCTTTTCTTCTTCTGTTTTTATATATATATATATTATATCTGTATATTATATATATGTATATATATATAGAGTGTGTGTATATATATGTATATATATTTGTGTGGTGTGTGTGTGTGTGTGTGTGTGGTGTGTGTGTTGTGTTGTGTGTGTGTGTGTTGTGTGTATATATATACATATATATTCGGTCTGCACCGTTGGAATTAGCACACTACGAATGACTACATATATCTCAGATACACTATTTTTTTCTTTAATTGTAGTATGGAATTAACCTGCTCTTTTAAATGCTTTATTCAACTTGTATTAAGAAATATTGCACCATGATGCCATTATTATTGTTGCGATATTATATATAATAATATATATATATATATATATGTGGTGTGGTGTGTGTGTGTGTATATATATATATATATAATATAATATACATACACACACACACCACACACCACACACACACACACACACACACACACACACACACACACACACACACACACACAACATACATATATAATATAATCGCAACAATAATAATGGTCATCATGGTGCAATATTTCTTTAATACAAGGTGAATAAAAGCATTTAAAAGAGCAGGTTAATTCCTACTCACAATTTTAAAGATAAAAAATAGTGTATCTGAGATATAATGTAGTCATTCAGTGTGCTTAATTCCAACGGTGCAGACCGAATCCAGGGTTCTTACCCACCCCTCCTCATCCTCTCTCACCCCCTACTCATCCTCTCCACTCCCCTCCTCATCCTCTCTCCCCTCCTCATCCTCTCACTCCCCCCTCCTCATCCTCTCGCCCCCCCTCTCCTCACACTCTCCCCTCCTCATCCACTCGTCCCCCTCCTCATCCTCTCTCTCTCCCCCTCCTCATCCTCTCACCCCCTCCCACCTTCCTCACTCTCTCACACCCCTCCCCCTCCTCTCACCTCGCCCCCCTCCTCATCCTCTCACTCTCCCCCTCCTCATCCTCTCACTCCCCCCCCCCATCCTCTCACTTCCCCCCTCCTCATCCTCTCACTCCCCCTTCCTCCTCTCACTCCCCCCCCTCCTCTCACTCCCCCCCCCCTCCTTCATCCTCTCACTCTTCCCCACCTCCCCTTCTCCTCCTCCTCTCACTTCCCTCCCCCTTCTCCTCCTCTCACTCTCCCCCCTCCTCGCCCCTCCCCACCCCCTCCCTCCTCGTCCCCTCCCCCCCTCCCCCCTACCTCTCC
>WSYH01003946.1:19357-52400 GCA_036426205.1 Ascaphus truei
TCACTCACCCCCTCCACATCCTCTCACTCACCCCCTCCACATCCTCTTACTCCCCCCTCCATCTCCTCTCACTCCTCCACCCTTCCACTGTTGCTCGACAGCTAAAACTCTGACTCAGGCCCTCATTCTCTACCATCTCGATTACTGTAACCTCCTGCTGTCCGGCCTTACTGCCTCTCACCTGTCTCCCCTACAATCTATCCTAAACGCTGCTGCCAGAATCACTCTACTCTTTCCTAGATCTGTCTCAGCGTCTCCCCTGCTGAAATCACTCTCATGGCTTCCTATCAAATCCTGTATCTCACACTCAATTCTCCGCCTCACTTTTAAAGCTTTACAATTTTAACGGTTTTACAGGCCCCCACCCAATCTCACATTGGCCCCTGTGGCCCCATTACTGGCCCCATTACATGTCTGTATGTCGTGTGGTGCACTTGCTGGCTTACAGGACTCCTGAGTCTCCCGCTTCGTTGGTATGGGGATATCAGCACGACAGGCATCTGAGGTAGTGTGATCTGAGTCTTACTCACATACGATGCAGCGCCTCCACCTCATCAGGATCTCTGCGGCAGCAGGGGGATGTATCTGATGAGGACCTCCTCTGTGGTACCTCCTTCTGTAGAATGACTCCACACTCACGCAGAAGGGTTGCGGTGAACAAGGGCATCTTTATTAACATCTTTTCAGGCAGACTGCTCCTCATAGCGGTTCTGCTTAGCCGCTCATTTCTTTGCTGCACTCCATTGGGAAGGTTCCTTCTCTCCTAATAGAGTGGCTCTCCACCTCTCCCCTAAGGGAGACCATCAGCTTGTCTCTCTGCCTGTTGAGCTGCACAGACTCACCGCTCTTGCATCAGACACTGCAACACTGTTGCAGACCTCCACATGACTCTCCTGAACACAGTCAGAACACAGACTGAACACACTAACTTTAGGCTGTCCTGTGTCTTATATAGACTCAGAAAGCAGACCCATCTCTGTGTCACTAATAGTGGACACAGAGCATGTTGTCACTTCCCTTGTTACATATGACACCTCACCAGGGTGTGAGGGCAAACCTCCATGATTGTTGCTGGCAACCCTGCATACTTACCAGGTTTACTGCCAGCATGAAGGAGATATGTACACCAATTTTACACATGGCTACACAATCTTCTGCCCCTCCTTACAGCTCAGCTCTAATTTCTCACTATGCACCATCCCGACTCTTGCGATCCTCCCAAGGATGTCTGCTATCTTCCCCTTTTGTATCTAAAATCCTCTCTCACCTTAAACCTTTCTCACTGACTGATCCATACCTCTGGAATGCCCTTCCCCTCAATACCTGACTAGCACCCTCTCTATCCACCTTTAAGACACACATTATAACACATCTGCTTAAAGAAGCATGTGAGTAGCTCCGTGGCTGATACTATAGACCGCATACATAAAGCTTGGCCCCTTGCAGACGCACTTACCAGAATGCCCTCCTACTGTCTCTGTACGTTCTTCCTACCTACCAATTCGATTGTAAGCTCCTCGGAGCAGGGACTCTTTTTCCTAAATGTTACTTTTATGTCTGAAGCACTTATTCCCATGATCTGTTATTTGTATTACTTATATGATTGTCACGTGTATTACTGCGGTGAAGCGCTATCTACATAAATGGCACTATATAAATAAAGACATAAAGTACAAACATCCAACATGACAAAGCATATAGTTAAATATTTATTTGTTTCTCTCTCATACTGTAAGTGGGGTCCGACTTACTTACTCTCTCTCTCTCTCTCTCTCTCCTCCTCTCCCTCCTCTCTCTGCTCTCCTCCTCCTCTCCCTCTCTCTCCTCTCTCCTCTCCCTCTCTCTCTCTCTCTCTCTCTCTCTCTCCTCTCTCATCATCACAGGGTAATTTGCCAGAATGTCATAACCCTTGACTCATTCATTTGTAAATATTTCTTTAGTAAATAAGAGTTCATTAAAAAGATACTTTATTGAGGAGTTTTTAATATACTGTATTCTTAGTAAATTTTTTACAACTGACTTAAATATAAATCTTATGTACAGATATTCACAGAGCTTGGCATCAGTTACAGATTAGTCAGGGTTTTTTTTTTTTTTTTTTTTTTTAAGGCTTAAGTAGCTCATGGGGGACTGAAGTTTGTATGGTGGGTATCCATAACTTTTAGAGATGTCCATGATCCTCCTGCCTCTGAACAAAGCACTGTAGCCTCCCCTTGGAGGTATGTTGACAGGCTTCCTTACTCTCCGTTATGCTTTCCTTTTCATAGCTCTCTCTCTCTCTCTCTGTTCTGGTGGAATAGGTATGGGACCTCAAGCTCTTGGAGAGGCTGTTGCTAGAGGAAGGAGTGGAGTTGTCCACTCTACCTGGGGTACATTGACAGGAAGCTGCAGGTTAGAAAGCTGTGCTGCTGGTTGAAAGGAACTGGAATGGGGATAGTGGGTTGGCTTGGACCTTTTCAATGCATGTCACTGCCGCTTCCTGTTCTATGGATATCACTGGAAGTGTTGGGATTCTCTATAACTGAAGCTTTGTTTTCCCCCACGTTATTGATTTCACTGTTTTAATGCCAGGAGCTGGAATGGGGATAGTGGTTTGGCTGACCTTTTTAATGCATGTCACTGCAGCTTTCTGTTCTATGGATTCTCTGGGAATGTTTTGGGATTTTCTATACATACTGAAGCTTTGTTTTCCACGTTGTTTGATTCACTGGTTTTAAATGCCAGGAGCTGAATGGGGTTAGTGGTTTGGGCTGACGTTTTCAATGCATCTTACTGCAGCTTCCTGTTCTATGGATCACTGGGAAGTGTTTGGGATTCTCTATAACTGAAGCTTTGTTTTTTCCTTCACGTAGTTAGATTTCACTGGTTTTTAATGCCAGGAGCTAGAATGGGGATAGTGGTTTGGCTGACCTTTTCAATGCAATCTTACTGCAGCTTCTTCTTCTATGGATTTTCACTGGGAGTGTTTGGGATTCTCTATAACTGAAGCTTCGGTTTCCCCACGTTGTTTGATTTCACACTGGTTTTAATGTCGGGCCTTGTGTACTCACTTATTTTAAATGTACATAGCCTAGGCCTGGCATTAATGCCGACTTCTTCCATTCCAGAAATACTGTCCTGTTTTTTTGGCAATGCACTTATTAATCACATCAGTAAGAGACCACTGAACAGGAGAAGCAAGTCTGGCTTGGTGCTTCCTTGCTTGGTCCACAAGCTTATTTCCAATTTAAATGGTTCCTGCGGGTGCCCCTGGACCTGTGGGACCTGCTTTTTTTACCCAATGGGAAAATACTTGAACAGTTAATCATTTTGAGGCTGATGGGCTTTCAACTTTCCTTGTTCAGAAGGTTCCAATGCCTTCTTCCCCTTCCCAGGACTTCTGAATTCACCCCAGGCTGATTAGCACTTTTTCTTTTGAAAGCTTTGGGGCTATTATCAGTACCACAACACCAGCGCTTGCTCAAAACTGAAAACCTGGTCTGGCTCTTTATTTTCTTCACTGGCTGCTTGCTATTGCTGTTCTGTCACGTTTGGTCCCCATCTCCTGAGGTGTCTTCCGCTCAGACATGAGTAACTGCAGGAGTCTTTGCATCTTTACGTTTGATCCCTATCTCCGGAGTTTTTCTTCAGTTTAGGATTATATGAGTACAGCAGTGTCTTTGCATCCATTGAACCTTCACGGCTTTGCAGCATCTTTTCAGATACCTTATTGAAATGTGGGCACCTGAGAGCTCTACACGTTTCAATCTTTTTAACAGAACAGCCTGGTCATCATAGTTGTGGCCATGGGGTACTTTCCTGGTTTATGGAGCAAAGAATGATTTACTGGCTTTGACATTGGTTTTAACCTTCTTTTGAAGTGCAGTTTGTGGGACTTGATCCTTTGCAGCTGATGAAAGGATCTTTTTCTTTTTTGTTTTCACTGTGGAGCACTTTGGTACCCCCCTCAGACTTTGACGGACACTCAGTCTTCACTGAACCAGCACGTTATTTACCCAAGAAATGGAAGAGCTGGTTGCCTTCCCAACTGGATGTAAGAGACGACACCTTTATACCAAGATTTGAAGGGGCTGTTGTATGTTCATAGTTTTTACAGCTCCTGACTAATATCTGTAGACTGCTGAGTGATTGGAATGTCGCCCCTCTTGAAGATACTGGGGCTCTCCAGACTGCTCTCTATTAAGAATGGTCACAATCTCTAGATGCTGGTTGCAAATATTTGGTGCTAGTCATTGTTGGTTGAGATTGGGGACTTCATCCTTACCAGTGGAACCTTCTGAGCAATATGTGGGGGGGGCCTTCACCTCTGAAATCTCTCCTCATACTTTTAACCCACCCCCTTTTCCACACTGGCACCAAACTCTTTCTTGCTTTGCACATCAATAGTAACTTTGAGAGGTGGCTCAGCTTCCGAGCTGGTTGAGTTGGGTACATTAGAGGTTTGCTCCACTTTTTTTTTTAGCAGCAGCTGAACTGCTCCTTTTTATTAAACTGTCGTGGGAAATTTGTTGGGCCTCCAAGAGAGGTCTGACACACTGTAACAAATCAAAAAAGAGAAATAATCAATTATCATAAATACCAACACATTGTACATAATAACACAAAGAAAGAAAAGCAAACACATGCTTAATCCCTTCAGTATAGGCGAGGACTACATACTGTAAGAGTTCTATATCTTTGTAACACTACAGTAACACTACAGTGCGAATGACCGTAATTAATGATCTTTATAACAGGTAATGGTATCGGTCAAGGAGAAGATTTTGAACAATGATTAGTAAAGATTCTCCATGTCTCACCTTGTAAGGGCTTGCAACGCAATGCAGTGGGAAAGGGATTAAGCTAATTACCAGGAAATCATTGCAAAGAACTACTGTACACAATGCAAAATTATGAGATACACATGTTTTATCACAAAATGATGGTGGAGTGATGAAGGACGAAGAGAAGTAGGTTTTTATTGGTGGGGTATCATTAGTGAAAAAGAGGGCAGATTATGATAACAGGCCACCAAGAGTTCACAAGTCCCCGTGTGTCATTTGTCAATGGGAAACAATACAGTACAGTAGCTACTCAGTTTTGGCATGTTATCAATTTATGTAACAAAGCGGCAACCAACTGGGGAAATGCTATGATTTGGGCATCTAGGTCTCTCTCTTTTTGCCCCTTTGCTCCTCCAACTGAACCTGGTTTGCCTTACCCACCTAACCACTCTCCTACTTTTTTACGTTTTTGGCTATCCTGGTTGCTTGGGGATCAGGGGCTGCCGAATAATGAGCCTGATAGGACGTCTTGGGCTTTTCTCCTTTAGGACTCAGGAGCACTTCCCCCTTGGTGCACGTGGGTGTTGTAAATCAGAGCTCCCCCTGGTGGAGGTTATTGTGCAGCCCCTGTGGGTGTCTGTAAGAAGGAGCCATCTGTGCGAAGGCACTTGCAGGCTGAGCTGGTTGTAAACATAATGAGCTGTGTTGCCACCATTGGAGCATATTGGCCAGGACCTGGGTGGTATGTCCTACCCTTGAGCGTGCATTCCTCTATGGGTATAAATGGTGGCGCTGAAGTCATATGGCTATTGGGTGGCCATTATACAAGGCCCTATTGTAACACTGCTTTCCACCTGTGTTGGGACGAAAGTAACAGGCTGCGTTGTGGCTTCTCCCAACCTGTCCTGCAATCCTGTGTATCCTCCTGTTACAGAGTGGTAGAATCCTCCGTTCATGTCCCATACACGAGGGTAAGCACGTGTTGCCTGGGATCTGCTGTAGATCATTGGTGTTCCTGCAGACCCTTGTTGCAAAATCATGCCTTGGGCCCCATATCTGTAGATTTCTGTATTCCTCCTCCTACTGGGTGGGAGCTGTTGCTCCATGAAGGGTATCGAGTGGTGACTGCAGGAGCACTGCAGGCCGGTGGAGGGTTCACAGCAGAGAAATTTAAAAACTGATCTGTAAGGAAGAAAGGTAAAAGTGAAGGGCCTGAAAAGCACAATCAAGGCACATTTCTTTAACACACAACGGTCGGACTCGCTCCAGTCTTCAAGCCCCCCACAGGTTTAACTTTCAGGATATTCCCGCTTTAGCACAGTGGCACAATCACTCACATTAGCCTCTGATTGAGTCACCTGTGCTGAAGCAGGGACCTGATTGAGCCAGCTGTGCGAAGCTGGACTGATTGAGCCGCCTGCGCTGAAGCTGGGATATCCTGAAAGCCTGACTTGGGGGTTAGGCTGCTTTAAACAGACCTGCTATAAGATATTCTTGATATCAATACATCTGAAATACTAGAGATGCTCACTTGCTTGGTATTTTTATTTTGCCTTTAACTATTTGGGGTTTTTGGTTCTGGTTTTTTAATAAGTTTTTTGGGGGTCTGTGTTTTGTTATGATAGCAAGCATAACAGGGAAATGGCTTGCTGGGAAAAAACGTATTTGATTTCAATGTTCAGACCACTACTCTGATCAGAAGCTTCTATTTAAATACATTTTTGAGGCAAGCTCCATGATTGCCTTCCATTCATAGCATTGCTGTGTATTGAAACCAGAGCACCCGTACATTTTAGCTCAATATATGTATATATATATATCAAATGGAATATTCCTGTATGCTCATTTGCATTCTTAGAAAGGTCTGCAACCCCGCCTTTCACACATTATCACCCAGCACACACACTACTTCCACTGCAGCAGGGATTCTGCAAATGACAGCAAATAGGCACACATGTCACCTTTTGCTTCAAAAACCATTTTAAAACATGGTTCCCTATAGGCTTAAGCTTGCTGCATGGTCACAAGCTTTAGACAGCACCAGGTTAAGGATGCACAGCCAGAAAAGACAGGTCGAAACGGCTGTCTGTGGGTGGGTTTTCTGGCTATGTGTGTGTTTTCTGAGACATGTCTGGTATATTGAGGTATCTGGAGGAGCACTCAGGTCAGCTATATCTGTAAATCAAGTGGCAGATTCTGCCCTCTTTTTGTGGCTTTGTCTTTTTTGGGGGCCTTTGTATTACTGTAGAGTAGGGGTTTCCAACCTTTTTTTGGTTAAGGACCTTATGTGAAATTCTGAGGGACCCCAACCCTCTCTAACAGCGAGTCTAAGATGGAATGCATTGTGAAGATACCCAAACCCTATCTAATTGCGCTTCTAGATCAGATGCATTGTAAGGAACCCCAACCCTCTCTAATAGCATCGTCTTGATCAATGCATTGTAAGGAACCCCAACCCTCTCTAATAGTTCGTCTGGATCAATACATTGTAGGCACCCGAAACCCTCTCTATTGCGTATTTGAGATCAGATGCATGTAAGGAACCCCAACCCTCTGTATAGCGGGGCTTGGAGATCAGATGCATTGTAGGACAACCTCAACCCTCTCTAATATGTAAAGGTCACGTTGCTTCCTACCTGCCATGATACAGAGTTAAGGTGGAGATATTAGTCTGTCTGTACAAGCAGCGCCACACACTTTTCTATCTCTGAGATGTCCACGAAACCCCTGTTTCCTCTTCGGAACTAATTCAAGTCCAAGCACAAACAGTTTACATTTGTGTATTTATCTCAGTCTCTAAGGCGATTGCGTGATGTCATTACAGAACACTGCTGCTGGCATCTCCTGGAGGCTCATGATGCAGTCCTCGTGATGTCATATAGAGAAATCGGAGTTACTTTGACGTTTCATTTCAAGGGTTTGAGAAGTGTTAACTAGAGTAGCAGTCATAAAATCCAGCTGCTGTCATACATTGTATTCGTACATTGGGTGCACAAGTACAGATAAGGACAGTGCCATTGACTGCAGTGGGATCAACATATCACTGGTTCAAATGCATTGACTTCATGGCAAGATAAGTATCATCCCCTTATGTATGTCATATGTAAAACGCTGTGTAATGTCAAACAGAATAAATAACACAACCTGCAACGATAGATTCAGTCATTTGTCACATTCTAACTAAGGCCAGCGCGTATTTCTCCTTTTAACACACTTTTGAGCTCTCCCCTGGGTCTATGTATCAAGGGCAATTTTGGAGCAATGCCCTGCCACTTACTGTATATACTGTACTCTTAAAACTCTTCCTTAGTTTTGTACCTTGGGAGATCAGAAGGAGGAGTTGGGGAGGTTACCTGGAGCACAGATTATAATGAGATGTATCCCTTCTGCGTCTCTGCCCAGCATGCACCTTGGGAGAGTCAGTAGGAGAGTTGGGGAGGAGTTACCTGGAGCACAGATTATAATGAGATGTATCATATGCTGCTTCTCTGCCCCGCTTGCCCCTTGGGGAAAGTCAGTAGAGGAGTTGGGCGGTACCTGGTAGCACAGATTATAATGGATGTATCATATGCTGCGTCTCTGCCCCAGCTTGCACTTTGGAGAGGTCAGTAGGAGGAGTTGGGTGAGGTGTTACATGTGTCACAGAGTATAATGGAGATGCATCACATTTGCGTCTCTGCGCCCCAGCAAGCCCCTTGGGGAGAAGTGCATAGGAGGAGTTGTGGCGAGTGTTACATGGCGCACAGATTATAATGAGATAGTATCACATTCGCACTCTGCCCACAGCATGCCCTTGGGAAAGTCCGTAGGAGGAGTGGGGGGAGTTATGGTGCACAAATTCTTTTGAATGTATCACATTCTGCATTTCTCTGATATTATATATATTTTTATCCTTTTTTATTTGCCCATAAACAATCCCGCACTATCTGGAAGTGGCATAAGCTATACATACCCGCGTTTCGAAGTAAGAAACTTTCTTAACGTATATATCGCTTGCGGCCTGATACCAAAAATAGATCCATGCGTCCTAAAAACACATGCTCTACTTGTTGCTGCTAGAACCCGTGATGTCCTAATTCACGTGCACGGGGACAGTGTTCAACTCATTTCACAGCGGGCAGTCTCAACTAAACTACTACTTTGGTACAGCGAACTGCATCTTTCTTTAATAAGCTTCACAACATACTCATTATGGGTGAGTGAATGGTCCCCTGCTTATTTTGTGGGGGGATAGAGATTAGTCTTTTATATGGCAGTGCTACTATGGATTATATTCCTAATAATACAGTGGACCTACCTCGCGGCCGATCCCTATAATTACATTTATTTTGTGGTGATGATTTTTCAGTACCCTTAAACCCTCCTCTGGATTGACACCGTGATCATCTAGTATCTGGGAGTTGGGCAAAAGCGTGCAGAAAAGCCTTCTTGTTCCGTTGGATTGTCTAGGTTTTGCTCTTCTGTACGATTCCTTCTCCGAGTGGGCCGAGAGGAGCCCATAATCTCAACAAAACCCATACGTGAGTTTATGATATTATATTTTTTGTTATATCCCTTTCTTCTCTCTACCCCACCCCTCCCCCCATTCCTCTCACCACCCCCGCCCCATTCCCCTCCCACCCCCCCCATTCTTTCTCTCTCCTATAAAACCCCTCTCCCTCATCCCGCTTTCCTCCCCTCCTACCTCTCTCCTACCACAAAACCATCTCTCCCCATCTATCTCCCCCCCATCCTCCCCCTTCTTATCCTCTCACTACCCACTCCTCGTCCTCTCTCCCCCTCCTCATCCGCTTCTCTCCCCCTGCCTCATCCTCTCCTCCCCCCCCCCCTCCTCATCCTCTCGCCCCCCCTCCTCATCCTCTCCCCCCTCCTTATCCTCTCCCCTTCCCCCCCTCAATCCTTTCGCCCCCTCCTCCTCATCCTCTCCCCCCTCGTATGCCTCTCTCTCCTTTTAAATCCTCTCACTCCCACCCCTGTTAGCCCCCTCCACCCCTCGCTTATCCTCTCCCCTCCTCATCCTCTCCCCTCCTCTCCTCTCCCTCTCCTCATCGTCTCCCTCCCTCCTTCTACCCCCGTCCTCTCCCCACCTCTCTCCCTCCCATCCTCTCCGCTTCCTTGCACGCCTCTCACCTCTTCTCCGCCTTCTGCCGCCTCCTCACCATCTCCCCCCTCCCTAATCTTTCCATGCCCCCTCATCATCTCACTCCCCCTTCCGCATCCTCTCACTACCCCCTCCTCTCCTTTACTTTTCACTTCCCCACCTCATCCTCTACCCCACCTCCTCTCCTGCTCACTCCTCCTCCTCATCATCTCCTTCTCCCCCTCCTCTCCTCACTCCCTCCTCCACTCACTCCACCCTCCTCCTGCTCAACTCACTTCCCCATCCCATCCTCCATCACTCACTACTCACTCCCTCCTCATCTCTCTCTACCCACCCCCTCCTCATGACTCTCTCCACCCTGCCTCATCCTCTGCACTGCCCCTCTTTCCCCCCCACACTCCCCTCCCCTCCGCATGCTCTCACCCCCACACTCATCCTCACTTCCCTTCCCCCTTTCCTCATCCTCTCACTCATCCCCCTCCTTGTCCCATCCCCTCACGCAACCTCCCCGCCTTCCTCATCCTCTCACTCCCCCCCCCTCCCACTATCCTCTCAATCACCCTCCTCACCTCTCACATCCGCCCTATCACTCATCCCCTCACTCCGACCTCTCCACCCCCACTCTCACTCCCCCTCATCCGTCTCACTCCCCCTATCCTCATCCTCTTCTCCCCTCCTCATCCTCTCTCTCCCCCCTCCTCATCCTCGCCCCCCCCCTCGCCATCTCTCCACTCCCTCCTCATCCTCTTCATGTGCTCCCTTCCATATCCTCTCCTCTCACTCCCCCCTCATCCTCTCACCCCCTCCTCAACCTCTCACCGTCTCCTCATCCTCTCCGCTCCGCTTCCTCACCTTCACTCATCCCCCTCCTACTCCCTCCTCCCCCTCAATCCTCTCACTCCCCTCCATCTCCCTCTCAACCCTCGTCCTCCTCACTCCACCTCCCTCATCCTCTCATCCCTCCCATCCTCCACTCCCCCTGCATCCTCTGCTCACCCCCTCCTCATCCCTCCCCCTCCTCATTCCATCCCCCTGCCTCATCCACTCCCGCCTCCTCATCGCACTCCTCTATCCTCTTACTCTCTATCCTCATCCTCTCACTACCCCCCTCCATCTCCTCTCACTCCTCTCTCCTCATTGATCATCGCTTCTCTCCCCCTCCGGATACCGCATCCCCCTCCTCCTGCCCACCCCCCTCCTCTGCCGCACTCTCACCATCATCCCTCTTCACGACTCCTCATCTCCCCCACCCTCCTCATCCTCTCGCCCACCCCTACTCATCCTCCTCACCCCTCCCATCCTCCTCTCCCCTCTCTCGCACTCCCCGCCTCCCTCCCATCCTCTCACGTCCCCCCTCCTCATCCTCTCACTCCCCTCCCTCCTCCAACTCCCCTCCTCATCCTCTCACCCCCCTCCCATCCTCTCACTCCACCCCCTCCCTCTCTCTCTCACCCCCTCCTCAATCTCCGCTCCCTCCCCTCCTCTCTCTCCCCTCATCCTCGCACTCCCCCCTACTCATCCTCTCACCCCTCCTCTCCCCTCGCCTCCCTCCTCATCTCGTCACTCCATCCCCCTCGCATGCAAACCTCCCCTACCCACCCCTCCCTCACCTCCTCTCACTTGCCGCCTTCCCCTCATCCTACTCACTCCACCCCCCCCACTCCTTCACTCCTCCTCTCCTCCTCCTCCCCTCTCCCATCCCTCACTTCCCCTCCTCCCGACCTCCTCATGCCTCTCTCTCCCCTCTTCCTCCTCCATCCTCCCGCCTCTCACTCCCCCCTCACCTCCCCCCCCATCCTCTTCCTCACATTCCCCTCCTCATCCTCTTACTCCTCCTCATCCTCGCACTCCTCTCCTCCCACTCCCCCTCCTCATCTTCTCACTCCCCCCTCTCATCATCTTTCTCCCCTCCTCCATCCTCGCACCCCCCCCCCTCATCCTCTCACTCTCCCCCTCCTCATCCTCTCTCCCCTCTCTCTCCCCCCCCCTCCCTCATCCTCTCTCTCCCCTCTTCATCCTTACACTCCCCCCTCCTCATCCTCTCACACCTCCTCCTCATCCTTTCACTCCCCCTCCTCTCACGCCCCCCTCCTCCTCTCACTCCCCCCATCTTCCTCTCCACTCCCCCCTCCTCATCCTCTCACTCCCCCTCCTTCATCTCTCCTCCCCCCTCCTCATCCTCTCACCCACTCCTCATCCTCTCACCCACTCCTCATCCTCTCACCAACTCCTCATCCTCTCACCCACTCCTCATCCTCTCACCCATTCGTACATCCTCTCACCCATCCTCATCCTCTCACCCACTCCTCATCCTGTCACTCCCACCTCATCCTCTCACTCACGCCCTCATCCTCTCACTCCCTCCTCATCCTCTCACTTCCCCCTCATCCTCTCACCCGCTCTTCATCCTCTCACCCATTCCTCATCCTCTCACCCACCTCCTCATCCTCTCACTCCCTCCTCATCCTCTCACCCACTCTTTCATCCTCTCACCCCCTCCTCATCCTCTCACTCCCCTCTCATCCTCATCCTCTCACAAACCCCCCGCTCACCCTCTCACCCCCCTCCTCATATCTCTTTACCCCCCTCCTCATCCTCTCACTCCCCCCCTCCTCATCCTCTCACCACTCCCCCCTCCTCATCCTCTCCTCCCCCTCCTCTCCTCACACCCAACACTCCTCCCCCTCCCCCTCCTAATCCTCTTACTCCCCCTCCTCCCTCCTCTCACTCACCCCCCTCCTCCTCGTCTTCCCCCCCGCCTCCCTCTCGTCACTCCCCCTCCTCCTCTCACTCCCCCATCTCCTCTCCCCTTCTCCCCCCATCCTCCTCCTCTCACTCCCGCTCCCCCCCTCCTCCTCCTCTCACGTGTGACCCCCCTCCTCCTCCTCTCACTCTCCCCTCCTCGTCTCTCCCTCCTCCTCCCTCTTTCTCTCGACGTCTCCTGCCTCCCCTCCTTATCCTCGTCTCCCCCCCTAATCTCTTATCCCTCTCTCCTCCCCCTCCTCCTCCTCTCCTCTTCCCCCGTCTCCTCACTCTTCTCTCCCCCTCCTCCCTGCCTCCTCCTCCCCCGAGGTCCCTTCCTCGTCGCCTCCCCCTCCTCATCTCTCCTCCCCCTTCCTTCCCCTCCTCCCTCTCACTCCCTCCCCCCCTCATCTCTCCACTCCCCCCCTCCCTCATCCTCTCACTCCCCCTTCTCCTCTCACTCCCCCCCTCCTCAATCCCCTCCCTATCT
Organism: Ascaphus truei; assembly: GCA_036426205.1. Classification (NCBI taxonomy): domain Eukaryota; kingdom Metazoa; phylum Chordata; class Amphibia; order Anura; family Ascaphidae; genus Ascaphus; species Ascaphus truei. The sequence continues at coordinate 32,454 of WSYH01003946.1, forward strand.
TCCGTCCCCCCTCTCACTACCTCACCCACCCCACATCCCTCGCAATCCCAATCCCCCTCCTCATCCTCTTCTCCCCCCTCCTCATCCCTCACTGACCCCCTCCACATCCTCTCACTCTCCCCCTCCTCATCCTCCCCTCTCCCCCCTCCTCATCCGCCTCCTCCCCCCCTCCGCCTCTCATTTTCCCCCCTCCTCCTTCCTCTCATCCCCCCTCCCTCCTTCACTCCCGCACTCCTCGCACCCCCCCCTCCTCATCCTCTTACTCTCACGCCCAGACTCCTCCTCATCCTCTCACTCCCCACACTCCCCCCCCTCCTCATCCTCTCACTCTCCCCTCCTCATCCTCTCACTTACCTCTCACTCACACCCCCTCCTTATCCTCTCTCTCCCCCTCCTTAATCCCCCTCTTCTCCCCTCCTCATCCTCTCTCTCCCCCTCCTCATCCCTCTCTCTCCCCCCTCCTCATTCCTCTCTCTTCCCCCTCCTCCCTCCTCTCACTCACCCCTCCCGTCCTCTTCGATCCCCCCTCCTCTCCTTCTCCCTCCCCCCTCCCTCATCCTCTCACTCCCCCCTCCTACATCCTCATCCTTTCCCTCCCCCTTTCTCCTCTCTCCCCTCCTCACTCCCCCTCCTTCATCTCTCCCTCACCCCCTCCCCATCCTCTCTACTCCCATCCCCCCGACTCACTCCCCCTCCTCCTCATACCTCTTCCTCCCCGCCTCCTCCTCCTCCTCCTCCCTGCCCCCCCCTCCACATCCTCTCACCCCCCCCCTCCTCATTCTCCTTACTTCCCCCCTCATCTCCCTCCTCTCCACCCTCCCTCTTGCTCGACGCTAAAACTCTGACTCAGGCCCTCCATGCCTTCACTTCTCTACCATCTTGATTACTGTAACCTCCTGCTGTCCGCCTTACGCCCTCTCAACCTGTCTCCTACATCTATCCTAAACGCTGCTGCCAGAATCACTCTACTCTTTTCCTCATCTGTCTCCGCATCTCCCCTCCTGAAATCCCTCTCCTGGCTTCCTATCAAATCCCGTACTTCTCACACTTCATTTTCTCCTCACTTGTAAAGCTTACACTCTTATCTTCCTGCCCCTCCTTACATCTCAGCCCTAATTTCTCGCTATGACACATCCGCGACCTTAACATTCTGCTCAAGGTGGTCTCTCTCTTCCCCCTTTTTATTATCTAAAGCCCCTCTCACGTCCTTAAAACCTTTTTCAACTGACTGCCCCCGCGCATCTGGCATGCCCTTCCCCTCAATCCCGACTAAGCACCCCCTCTCTATCTATTTTTAAGACCCACATTATAACACATCTGCTTAAAAGAGCATGTGAGTACGCCGTGCTGATACTATAGACCGTATATAAACTTGGGCCCCTTGCAGACGCACTTACCATGAATGCCCTTCCTACTAGTCCCTCTACGTTCTTCCCTACCTACCCAATTCCGCATTGTAAGCTCCTCGTACGGAGCCGGACTTCCTTTTCCTAATTGGTTACTTTTATGGTCCTGAGCACTTATTCCCAATGAATCTGTTATTTGTATTACTTATATGATATGTCACGTGTAGTACTGCGTGAAGGCGCTACATACATAAATGGCCAGCTATATAAATACAGACACACATACCTACATTCCAATCAATGACAAAGCTATATTTATATTGTCTTTGTTTCTCTCGTCATACTGTCAGGTGGGGTCCATTCCCAACTTACTTTACTCTCTCTCTCTCTCGTCTCTCTCTTCTCTCTCCGTATCATCAGAGGGTAATTTGCAGAATTTTCAATAACCTTGACCATCTCATTTGTAAATAATTTCTTTAGTAATAAAGATTTTTCATTAAAAATAGATACATTGGTATTGAAGAGTTTTTAAATCTCTTCTCTTAGTAAATATTTTACAAACCTTGTACACTTCATAACAATAAATTTTGCTTGCGCATCAGTGGTACAGATTAGTCAGTGTTTTTTTTATTTAAGTTAGCCTCATGGGTGAATGAAGTTTGTATGGTGGGTCTCCATAACTGTTATAGATGTCATGATCCTCCTTCCTCTGAACAAAGCCTGTAACCTCCCCTTGGAGGTTGTTGACAGCTTCCCTCCCTCTCCATTTATGCTTCCCTTTCATAGCCTCTCTCTCCTCTCTCTGTTCTGGGAATAGGGTATGGAGACCTCAGCTCTTGAGAGGCTGTTGACAAAGGGATGGAGTTGTCCACTCTATGGGGTACTTGATAGGAAGCGCAGGTTAGAAAGCTGGTGCTGGCACAGGTTGAAAGGATCTGAAATGGGGATAGTGGTTTGGCTGACCTTTTTCACTAACATTCACTCGCAGCTCCTGTCCTATGGCAATACACTGTGAAGTGTTTGGGATCTCTATACACTGAGCTTTGTTTTCCCCACATGTGCTTTGATTTCACTGGTTTCTATATCAGGTCTTGTGGTACTCACTCTTACTTAATGTACATAGCCTCGGCCTGCGCATTAATGCGACTCTTTCCATTCCAGAATACTGTCCTGTTTTATTGGCATGCCACCTATTATGCGTGCAATCAGTCAGAGAACCCCACTGCAACATGCTAGCAAGTCTGGCTTGGCTTCCTTGCATGGTTCCAACTTTTTTCCAAGTGTAATGGATACTGCGGTGTGCCCATGACCTGTGGGACTGCGTGTTTAAACCAATGGGAGAAATACTTGAACAGACGTTAATCATTTTTGAGGCTGAGTTGCTTTTGTGATGGGCTGTTTCACTTTCCTTGTTCAGAAGGTTCCAATGCCTTCTTCCCCTTCCCAATACTTCTGAATGCACCCCAGACTGATTATAGCACTTTTTCTTTTGAAAGCTTTGGAAGCTATTAATCGTACCACAAGCCATCGCTTTGCTCAAAACTGAAAACGCTTCTTCACTGGCTGCCTTTTTGCTGTGTGCTGTTCTGTTCCGTTTGAATCCATCTCCTGAGGTGTCTTCCGCTCAGGACCTGAGTACTACTCCAGGAGTCTTTGCATCGTTACGTTTGATCCTATCTCCTGAGTTTTCTTCAGTTCTTAGGATTTAATAGAGTAACAGCAGGTGTCTTTGCATCCATGAACACGTTTCACACGGCTTTTTGCCTGATAACCCTTATTGGAAATGTGGGCAACGTGAGAGACTAACACGTTTTCATCTGTTTACCAGAATACGCCTTGCGTCATCAGATTGTGGGCCAGGGGTGACTTCCCCCTGGTATAGTCGCAGCAGAATGAGTTTACAACACTGGCTTTGACTTCGTTTTACCTTCTTTTGCCTGTGCAGTTTGAGGGACTTGTCCTTTGCAGCTGATTAAAGGATCTTTTCTTTTTTGTTTTCACTGTTGAGCACTTTGGTACCCCTCAGACTTTGACGCACTCAGTCTTTCACTGAACCAAGCACGTTATATTACCCCAGAATGGGAGAGCTGGTTTGCCTTCCCAACTGATTAAAGACGACACCTTTAACCAAGATTTGAAGGGGCTGTTGTATGTTTCATAGTGTTTTACAGGGTCTGGGCCCCGGACATCATATCTGTATACTGCGAGTGATTTGGAACGTCTCCCCTCACCACTTCTTGAAGATACTGGGGACCTCCAGCACTGCTCTCTATTAGAATGGTCCACAAATCTAGATGCGGTTGCAATATTGTGCTATCAGTTGTTGGTGAGATGTGGGGACTTCAGGTCCTTACCAGTGAACCTATCTGAGGCACTTGGTGAGGGGGCCTTCAACCTCTGAAATCTCTCCTCCTCATCTTTTAACACCCCCCTTTTCCCACTGCGACACTAACTCGTTCCTTGCGTTGGTCCCATCAATATGTAACTTTGAGAGGTGGCTCAGCTTTCGAGTTGCTGGTTGAGTTGGGTACATTAGAAGTTTGCTCACTTTTTTTTGTTATGCACAAGCTGAACTGCTCCTTGTTTAATTAAACCTGTCGTGGGAAATATGTTTCCGGCTCCAAGAGAGGTCCTGACAACATTAAACCTGTAACAAATAAAAAGGAGAATATCAATTATCCTAAATACCACACATGTACATAATACAAACCCAAAGAAAAGAACAGCAAAACCCATGCTTAATCCCTTCAGTTCATTGGCTAGACTACATACTGTAGAGCCTTATCTTGTAACACTATAAACTACAGTGGTGCAATGAACCGGAATTAATTATCTTTATAACAGTTAATGGGTAATCGGTCAAGGAGAAGAGTTTGAAACAATGATTAGTAAAGATTCTCCATGTCTCCCTTGTAAGGTCTTCCCCGCAATGCAGTTGGGAAAGGGAATTAAGCTAATTCCACATGGAAATCAGTGCAAGAACTACTCTACTGTACACAATGCAAAGATTATGGATATCCATGTTTTTGCCACATACTGATGGTGGAGTGATGAAGACAAAGGGGGGAGAAGTAGGGTTTTATTGGTGGGGGTATTCATTAGTGGAAAAAGAGGGCAGATTATGATAACAGGCCCACAAGATGTAACAAGTCCCCGTTTGTCATTTGTCAATGGAAAACCAATACACTACTTAGCTACTCAGTTTTTTGCATGTTATCACTTTATGTACAAAGCGGCATTCACTTGAGGAAAGTATGTCTGAAGCACTTATTCCCATGATCTGTTATTTGTATTATTTATATGATTGTCACGTTTATTACTGCAGTGAAGCGCTATCTACATAAATGGCGCTATATAAATAAAGACATACAGTACATACATACATACAACATACAACATGACAAAGCATATAGTTAAATATTTATTTGTTTCTATCTCATAAGTGGGTCTGACTTACCTTACCTCTCTCTCTCTCGTATCATCAAGAGGCTAATCTAAAGTTAATTTGCAGAATTTCAATAACCCTTGGCATTTGTAAATAATTTATTTAGTAAATAAAGAGTTCACATAAAAATAGATACATTTTATTGAAGAGTTTTAAATATATTCTTAGTAAAATATGTTACAAACTGACTTAAAAATATAAATCTTATTTACAGATATTCATAGAGCTTGGCACCAGTTACAGATTAGTCAGGGTTTTTTTTTTGGTTTTTTTAGGGCTTAAGTATCTCATGGGGGGATGAAGTCTGGATGGTTCTTATCCGTAAAGTTTAGAGATGTTCTCCTTCTCCTCTCTCTGTCCAGGTGGAATAGGTATGGAGACCTCAAGCTCTTGGAGAGGCTGTTGACAGAAGGATTGAGTGGAGTTGTCCACTCTACAGGGTACATTGATAGGAAGCTGCAGGTTAGAAAGCTGGTGCTGCTGGTTAGAAAGCTGGTGCTGCTGGTTGAAAGGAGCTGGAATAGGGATAGTGGTTTGGCTGATCTTTTTAATGCATGTCACTGCAGCTTTCCGTTTTATGGATATCACTGGGAAGTGTTTGGGATTCTCTATAACTGAAGCTTTGTTTTCCCCACTTTGTTTGATTTCACTGGTTTTAATGCCAGGAGATGGAATGGGGATAGTGGTTTGGCTGAACTTTTCAATGCAACTTACTGCAGCTTCCTGTTCCATGGATATCACTGGGAAGTGTTTGGGATTCTCTATAACTGAAGCTTTGTTTCCCCCACGTTGTTTGATTACACTGGTTTTAATGCCAGGAGCTGGAATGGGGATAGTGGTTTGGCTGACCTTTTCAATGCATCTTACTGCAGCGTCCTGTTCCATGGATATCACTGGGAAGTGTTTGGGATTCTCTATAACTGAAGCTTTGTTTTCCCCATGTTGTTTGATTTCACTGGTTTTAATGCCAGGAGCTGGAATGGGATAGTGGTTTGGCTGACCTTTTATGCATGCTTACTGCAGCTTTCCTTTATGGTATCACTGGGAAGTGTTTGGCATTCTCTATAACTGAAGCTTTTTGTTTTTCCCCCGTTGTTGATTTCACCTGGTTTCAATGTCAGGTCTTGTGTCTCACGTATTTTTAATTAGCCTAATCACTACATTAACGACTCCTCTCCTTCAATTCCCAGAAATACTGCTTGTTTTTTGACCATCCACATTTTAATCCCTTCATTAGTAGGCCACTGAACATGAGAACGAAGTCTGGTTTTGGCTTCCTTGTCTGGTCCAAGCTTATTTCCAAGTGTATGGATCCGCGGGTGCCCCTTGGACCTGTGGACCTGCTTTTTTACCAATGGGTGAAAATAATTGAACAGACGTTAATCATTAAGGAGGCTGTAGGTTGCTGCGTTTGGCCTTTCCCTTTCCTTGTTCAGAGGTTATTCCACTATTACTTCTTGCCTTCCCAAGGACTTCTGAATTCATCCCAGGCTGATTAGCACTTTTCTTTTTGAGAGCTTTGGGGTTTTATCAGTTACCACAAGCCAGTCCTGCTTAAAACTGAAAAGCTGGTCTTCACTACCTGCTTGCTATGGCTGTTCTGTTACGTTTGATCCCCATCTCTCTGCGGTGTCTCCGCTCAGGACTATGAGTAACCTCAGGAGTCCTTTGCATTTTACGTTTGATCCCGATCTGCCTAGTTTTCTTCAGTGTAGGGAATTATATGAGTAACAGCAGGTGGTCTTTGCATCCATTGAACCTTCATGGCTTTGCAGCATCTTAAGAGGGCTGTTGACAGAAGGAAGTGCGAGTGTCCACGTCTACTGGGTACATTGATAGGACGAGCAGGTTTGAAAGCTGGTGCTTGGTCTAAGCTTCTGCTGTTAAAGGAGCTGGAATGGGGATAGTGGTTTTGTCTGACCTTTTTAATGCATGTCACTGCAGCTTTCCGTTTTATGGATATCACTGGGAAGTGTTTGGGATTCTCTATAACTAAGCTCTGTTTTCTCCCCACTTTGTTTGATTTCACTGGTTTAATGCCAGGAGCTGGAATGGGGATAGTGGTTTGGCTGAACTTTTCAATCAGCCTTACTGCAGCTTCTGTTCTATGGATATCATTCGGGAAGTGTTTTTTGGGATCTCCTATACATAAGCTTTGTGTTTTCCCCACGTTGTTTTTACACTGGTTTTATGCCATCAGCTCGACATGGGGATAGTGGTTTGGCTGACCTTTTCAATGCATCTTACTGCAGCTTCCTGTTCTATGGATATCACTGGGAAGTGTTTGAGATTCTCTATAACTGAAGCTTTTTTCCCCACGTTGTTTGATTTCACTGGTTTTAATGTCAATCTTGTGTACTCACGTATTTTAATTAGCCTAATCCTAACATTAATACCTACTCCTTCAATTCCAGAAATAAATTCCCATACACTTCCACACCGATCTCACAAAAGTGCAATTCCAAAACAGATGGACCACACTCTCAATCCCTGCACATCCTTCCCTTGGACACCTTGCAGTTCTAGCTAGGTCTCTTCTCTTCTGAAATTCTCTTACTGGGAGGCAACTATGCACTGTCATCCAAGCAACGTCTTTTTGGGAATTAATCAATCCCTTGTGGTTCAATTTTTTCCACATTTCCTTTAGCTTGCTTTCAATCAGCCATCCACTGCTTTCAAACTCGTCTCTATCCCTAATCACTTTTTGAAAATTTCTATGGTCCTCCCAAAGAGTTTTGTCAACCACCCTCAAATTGAAATCTCTGATAAAACCCTCTATGACCCCGTAAAAAAAAGGGGGTCATGAAACAGACAGGGCGCCTTAAATCTGCTTCACAGGACCCTAGTCTCCTCAGCATCCCCCCGGCAGCGTACCTCAACATGCAAGCCATCTTTGAAAACTTGTTGACTAGCTTTATGCAAAAATGCGCATATTTAGCCCCCAATATCAATTCGATCCTAGGGAACCCTTGCCCCCCTTTCCCCTTCTCCTTAAAAATGATCCCTCTATTCAATTTTTCCACTCTTGACCCCCAAATAAACATAAACAAAAAACGCATAATTTTCCTAATCCACTTTGTTGTTGTAAGTGAGGATTGAGGGGTGTCTCCAAATCTATGGCGCATCCTTTTGCATATAAGGGGCTAGTCAAGCAAGTTTTCAAGTATGGCTTGCCATTATGAGGTAGGCGCTGGGGCGCGGGGGACGGGGATGGCAGAGGAGAAGACTAGTGGTCCTGGACGTGGGGGCAGTGATTTAGACAGTTAAGGGGCGGTGCTCTCTGTCTGTTCGTGACCGTGCCTAGTTTTCTTAAACGGGTCATAGGAAGGGGTTTCTATTCAGAGATTACTGCCTTTGATGGGTGTTGAGCAACTTTGTTGGGAGTTAGCCATATTAGAAAGATTTCATAAAGTTATTAGGGTATAGAGTACGAGTCTTGAATATAGTGGCATTGGATGGCTGGATTGAAAGGCAAGTCTTATAATAAATCAAAGGGTTAACTTTGGAACAAAATTGACAAACCAGTGGAGAAGCAGGCAAGTTGGATTGATTTAATTCGCCAAAAGAGCGTGGCTTGATGGGGTGGCATGGGGCATAGTTCCTCGGCGCTGTATGGGGCAGAATTTCACACGTGAGAGTAAGAGTTTTAGGGCGCTAGCTATAAGCTGGGGCAAGTGTCCAAGAGGGCAGGTATGGGCAGAGTTATTGAGAAGTGTGGTTCGCATCTTTTTTTGTTGGATTGGCATTCTTTACGTGAGATGCACTTGTGTGGATAGTGTATGTGGAATTTATTTTGTGCCACTTGTCTTGTGTCGTCTAGCTGGAATTGATAGAGGAAGTCGGTATAACATGTTAGGATTGAGGCTAATTAGTAATACGTGAGTGACAGCTCATCAATCGCTGCCCATTTACTACCGCTATCAGTGAAAATGCAACAAGCATGGGAAATATAAAGGGGCTTTGGCGAGTTATTAGAGAATCACATGCTTGTCCTAAACACTTCGCCAAGTGATATCCATAGTAATATACAGCGAAGCTGTCAGGGAAGATGCATTTGAAGAGTCAGGGCAAAACCACTATCTCGGCCATATCGCTATGGGGCTCCTTTGGCATTAAAACAGTGAAATCAATACAACGTGGGAAACAATAGACTTCAGTTATAGATGCGTGAATCTTCAAACCAGGCGTCACAGTGGATAATCCATAGAACAATGGGGGAGCGTTGAATGTTAAAGCCATGCTATTGACATTGGCATTAAAAAGTAAAATGGAAGTGTCAGGCTAAAACCACTTATGGCGCCCGGGCAATTTCCTCAGCTCGGACTTTCAAACCAGGGGCTAGCACGTCTAGGCTTCTAACCTGCAACCTCATCTCAGCTTTCAACCATCAAAGCCTGCACGTTCGGCGATCATATCGTAGGTGGGCCACCAGTAGAAGTGGGAGCAACTCACAGTGGAGACAACCATGCGCTACATGTGCTGTCACAGGTTCTGCTCTGCGGCAATGATAGGCTGCAAAGGCGCAAGAAAGGCTCAATTGTCGAGATGGCACTTAAGACACCCATTGCTGTTACTAAAGTCTTTGTATCTAACCTAAACTGTCTGAAGAAAATCGTCATGTTCAGGAGATCGGGAGCAAACGATAATAGATGCAAGATTACTTCCATGCAGTTAGCATTGATTGTCTGCTAGGGGGGGGGATTAGCTGTAAGTGGACAAGCACTTCTTCATTAGATTGGGATGCAAACGTAGAAGGGCTTATAATCATCATTATAGGCATTAGATGGTGTCATGTATGATGAAGACCAGCTTTTTTTGCAGTTTTAAGCACAGCGCTGGCTTGTGGTACTGATCAATAACCCGCGGCCTAAAGCTCTCAAAAGATAAGAAAAAGTGCTAATAGATTGCCTTTTTTGGGATGAATTCTTAGAAGTCCTTGGGAAGGGGCAATGAGTCATTGGAAGCTTATTAGAAGCAAGGGTAGAAGTTGAAAGCCCATCCCAGGGGCTAACCTGAGGTCCTCGTAAGATTTAGCGCTGTTGCAATTATTTCACGCGATGGGTAATTAAATCAGCAGGTCCGACAGTGTCGCGACAGGGGCGGATACTCACGCAGGATCCATTACACTTGGAAATGAAAGGCTTGGACGCAACATGGCAAAGGAAATTGGCCAAATCGACAGACTTCCTGCCTTTCATTTTGTTCAGTGGGCCTCTAGGCTACTGAGGGATGTATAACATGTGGATGGTGCATCATTAAAGCATAAGGAGGCGTAATTTCTGGAATTGGAAGGCAGTCGTATTTAATGTTAGGATTGAGGGCTAATGTAACATATTAGCGTGAGTGTGACGTACTACCAAGCATGCAATTAAAACTGTCCGTGAAATCTGTCAACACAACGTGGGAAAAAAAAAAAGGGCTTTCATGTTATTAGAGAATCTGCAAACACTCATAGTTCTCCAGTGATATCCTCATTAGAAGCAGAGAAGCTGGGCAGTAAGTATGCATTGAAAAGGTTCAGCCAAACTACTATCCCCCGTATCTCCAGCATTTCCAGGGCTCCTTCTGGCAATTAAGAACCACGTGTAATCAAAGCAAATCACGTGGGTAATAATCAAAGCTTCTAGTTATAGAGAATCCCAAACCACTTCCGCGTGATATCCATAGAAGCAGGAAGTGTCTGGGGTGGGCAGTACTGTATGGGCATATTGAAAAGTTCACGCCTTACCGGAGTCAGAACGCACTATCACGCATGTGTCAGCTCGCTGCGCCTGGGGGGCATTATATAACCAGTGAAACTCAAACAACAGTGGTAAAAAAAGCTTCAGTTATAGTATAATGCTCAATAGCTTATCTTCCCTAGTCGTACGATAGAACAGGTAAGCTTGCAATAAGATTCTGAATGAATCAGGTCAGCAAACCACTATCCCCATTCCAGCTCGCTGCATTAAAAGCCAGTCGTAATCAAACAACGTGGGAAAAAAAGCTTCAGTTATAGAGAATCCCAAACAGCTTCCCAGTGAAATATCATAGAACACATGAAGCTGCAGTAAGATGCAATAGAAAAGTTCGAGGGCTCTGAAAAAAAAGACCAGTCCAGGCTATCGCCGCCATTTCCAGCTTCCTGGCATTTAATTAAGCGTCCAGTGTAAAGTCATATATAAGCAGAGTGGAGGAAAGCAGGGTCAAAGCTTGCAGTTATAGTAGAATCCCATAACACTAGTCGGCTCAGTGATTCCTACTAGAGCGAAAGCTTGGGGCAGTGACATGCATTAGGCAAAAGTCTGTGCTTCATACGGGCAGAGGGTCTAGTGAGGGGGGCTCTTCCTACGCATTCCGGCTTATCCTGTCAATAGGATGGTCAGGGTGTTGGTGTAACTAGATGGAAGCCGGTTATTGGGGGGGTTGCACGTCTCCCCTGTGTCGACGAAGTTTTTCATTGCTGTGCCGAGGTTTTCACCTTCCGTTGTATTAAACAACGTTAACGTTTGGTTTTTCTATCATCTCAGCATCTCTATCTTTGCTAGGCCAACCCTGGCAGTGTCTTTCATTAGGCTGCAGTTCTTTTCACCAACCTGTCTATGCTTCCAATCAATGTACGCTAGTAGAGTTGACAATCTGGCGGCACTGTCGTGGTCTATCGGCTTCTGTCAACAGCCTCTTTCTCCTAAGATGGCTAGGGTCAAAGTCCGATGAAGGTTGGGAATGATGGCCAGAGCAGGCCCTGCTGTTAGTGCTCTAATATTTAATCGCATGTAACTTGAAGAAAACTCGAGGAGATTCCGGGGATCACAGGTACAATATGTCAAAGACTTTTGGTCTCATTGCAGTTAGCTCAATATGATTAGTCCTGAGTCGATAGACACGCTCAGGAGTATGGTGTTTATCTATAACTTGAAACAGTAGAGGGCACCAAATGAGCAATGGTCAAGGCATGTATGATAGAGGCTGAGGGCGGCCCAGGAAGGTCATTTTTTCCTACTTTAAGCAAGCGCTGGCTTGTGTCAGGGCTAGCTAATACGGCGGGCTAAATGTGGGGGGGCTCTCATAAAAGACTAAAAGGAAGGTGGTGCTAATATGATTGGGGGTTGTCCTCGACATGGGTTCTGGCACGGTAGTTTCGTTCCTTTTTTATGAATTCAGAAGCTCTCTTGTGTAAGGGTTGCAAATAGGAGTCATTGTGGAATGCCTTCTGAACACATATGGAGTAGAAGTTTGTAATTCTTCTCCTTATAATTCTCCATCTTCGATTAGGGTCAGACCTTAATTCCTCACTAATTTTATTAACGTTCTTTTTCAATTATTTCATTGCGGCGTCTTTGTGTGTAAACAAGTCAATAAATATAGAAATGTGGGGCAGGTTCCGTGTGCACATTTTCTGTGTCCTTTGTTTTGTGTGTCTAGGTGATTGTTTGTTGGCGTGTCTAGGGGGAAGGGGGCGGGTCGGAGGGGCGGGGGGATGGGGGAAAGGATGGAGGGTCCTTTCCCCGTCTTCCCGTTATCCCTCTTCCTTTTCCTCAATCTAAAACCGAGCTTCGTTATAATAAAGCTTGGTATCGCATATGTCAAGTTCAAGTGTCCGCATAAACAGACTTGCTGCTTTCTCATTTCTAGAGGGGTATGGGCCTCCTACTGATTGGGATAAATGTTGGATGGTCAACAAAAGGTCTAGAGGGGCAGTATTTCTGAATTAAGGAGTCGGTATTAATGTTAGGGTTTATTATGTTGCGATTAAATACGTGAGTACAGTAACAAGTACGTTAGCATTAAACGGTAAAACCTTAGGAAAATGCTAAACAAGCGTGAACATGGTAAAAAAATGCTTGCAGCTTATGAGGAAATCTGGCGGCCTGCGCTCATAACTACTTGCTTTCTTCCAGTTGATATCTCGAGTAGATACAGGGAAGCTAGCAGCTAAGATGGGCTCATTGAAAGGTGCATGCCAACACGATGCCCCTGGGCGATTCCAGCTGGGCCATGGGCTAGATTAATACCGTGTAATTGTGCTAAATGCTAACGTGTGGGAAACTAATAGCTGCGTATGTTATTAGATAATCCCAAACCTGTCCGGGAAAACAAATGGATATCGTCCTGAACGAAGCAGGGAGTAGTCTAGGGCAGTAAGATTGGCATTGAAAAGTTCAGGCCAAACCAGCTATCGGCGCCGGCTTGCCAGCTTCCTGCGATTGGAAAACCGGAGTGTAAATCAAAGTCAAGTGGGGGAAAATCATAGCATTTCAGTTATAGGGAGAATCCGCAACAGCTTCGGCAGCTGGTATATCCTATAAGTAACGGGAGAACGCTTGCATGTGACATGGCATTAATAAATAAAAAAAGCGTGCAGCCAAGACGGTACCACGATCGTGCCTCTCGCAGGCTAGTGCGGCAGCTGTCGGTTCAAGCAGCAGTGCACTTCGAGCTCTCTGAATCCAGGCAGCACGTTCCATTACCCACAGCTTTCTTTTTCTAACGCTGCAGGCTTGCCTTATCGCTAATATACCTGGCTGGGGCCCTTATGTGGACAACTCCATGTAGTGCTCAAATCGCTTGCATGTCAAGCAGCCCTTCGGCAAGTAGCTTTGAGGTCTGCATACGTTCTTATTCTCACGCCTGGTATAGAGTAGAGGAGAAGGATGGGGCTATGACGAAGGGAATATCACAACTTGAGTAGGGAGTAAGGGGCCTGTCAATACATAACCTCGGGCATGGTGGAGGGTTGGCTACAGTGGCTATTGTTCATCAGCAAGGCATGAAGGTATGCCATAACTCTCTAAAAAATAAACTGTTATGGTAAAGGATAACCACCATGCCAGTGACTTTCTATATCGCGCGGGCCTATGAGATAGCTTAAGGCCCCTAAAAAATAGGGAATCAGAAAATAATATAACGGCTGGATCTACGCTTGTAATTTCTGGTGGCAAGTCTGCTATGAATTATCTGTAAGTGGACGAGATAATTACTCTTTATACTTGTCATTTTTTTTAAGGTGTGCATGATTTAACTAGGCATATTATTTTTTGGGGAAAATAACCTTCTTCAATATAAATGTATCTATTTTATTTGAACTCTTTATTTACTAAATAAATTATTTATTACAAATGGCCATGTGATTAATTGAAATTCTGCAAATTACTTTAGATTAGCCTCTTAGATTTACTAGAGTATTGAGTAGATTGTTTAATGAGTAGTTTCTAGACCCCGGAGCTTATGAGATAGGGAGTTAACAATAAATATTTAACTAGTGGATACTTTGTCATGTTGGGATGTATTTACTGTAGGTTTTTATTTACTATAAGCGCCATTTATTGTAGTATTAGCGGCTTGTGCAGGGCTGGCAGTAATAAACGTGAGCATATCATATAAAATAATAGCAAATTGTAACTAGTATGCATGGGAATTTGAAGGTTGGGCTTGCAGACATAAAAAAGTAATCGATGTTTAGGAAAAGGAGTCGCCCAGGGCTTGGGCTTCTCGAGAGAGCTTACAATCTAATTGGTAGGTGGGAAGGTCATTGAGGCTAAGTAGACAGTAGTGTATGGCGTTCTGTGGTAAGTGGGTCATCTGCAAGGGTCTCGAGAGGCTTTATGTATGTCGGTCTATAGTACAGCCAGTCGGGAGCGTACTCAGCATCTTCTTTAATTCAGAGCAGATGTGTTATAATGTGGGTCTTAATGGTGATATAAATGATAGGGTGTCAGTCGGGTATTGAGGGGAGAGGGGCTGTCGGGCCCAGAGGTGAGTTGGGGCAGGTGTTCAGTGAGGACAAGTTTTGCCGTGCGGAGTTAGAGCGGGTTTTAGATATAAACAACAGTGGTAAATAGAAGGACTATCGCTTGGGGCGGATCGCAAGTAGTCCGGGTAGGGTGCATAGCGAGCTAATTGAAATCATGAGCTGTACAGGAAGGGGGTCAGAGATAGTGTGTAAAAGCTTTAAAAGTGGAGGTAGGAGGATTTATTGAGTGTGATAATAGCAGGGATTTGATTAGGTAAGCCATGATAAACAAAATATTGGATTTCTAGCATTGGGTGTAGACGGGCTGAGGGATACAGTTACTTTAGGAAGAGTAGAGTGATTCTTGGGGTAGGGGGCTAAGGCGGTTTAGGATAGTTGTAGGAGGAGAGCAGGGAGGAGGCGTAGTAAGGTCGGGGCGAAGCAGGGCATGTCAGGTTTCCGTCTGTAATCGAGATGGTAGTTTAGAATGAGGGATGCTGTGTCAACAGGAGTTTTAGCTGTTGAGCAAGCTAGTGAGCTAAGGAGTATTCTTTGTATATTGCAGAGGAAAAAACGACAGTTTAACGCCTGGTTACGCTTTGAATGTGAGAACAGGTAGATATGTGAGTGAGAGTAGGGTCTGATAGACCTGGGGGTCCGATTCTTAAGCAGCATGGGTCTTGGGTCTAATTGGATGTATAGTGCTAGTCCTTCCATAGCAGTAAGTTGCAGGAGGGTCAGTAGGGCGGGCAAGGTTTTTGCTATGAATATTTATATGAGTTCTTTTTTTGACTATGTATATTAAGTCTGCGGAGGATTGTGTTTTGGCATGTTGGCCTTTGGGGCTTCTCTTGTGCTTTTAGTTATACATGTATGGGGCAATGTCGAGTCATAGACCGGTGGGCATGAACTAGCATCTACTTGCGCTTAAGGCACATAATATATAGTGGTTAGTGGTTTGGATTTGAGTTTAAGTCACGGGTTTGTGTGTTTCGCGGAAATGGCTTACTCTGCCGCAGCCCTTTTAAGCAGTCAGTCCACGTCTGTCGTTAAAATAAAAATAAATGCGCTATCCTTTAATATCGTGTCACATCATATGGGGCAAACCTAGCTCAAATAATGATAAGCATAATTTAGTTCTACGTTATTGCCTATGCGGTGGTATCTGTGAAGATCGGCTCGGTGGTTCACTAATGGTTGGGGGCCCAGTGGGCAGCAGAAAGGTCCTAAGATGTAAGTTCTCTCTGGGGAAGATCATGTGACCAGATTACTAGTCATTATCACTGTGATACAATTGATTGGGGGGGGCACTAGCGTAGGGTGTAGAGGTCATTGGGTATGCAAAAAAAGTGGATGTGTGGTGGGTTATGGGGCGTTGGCAGAGTCTGTTTCACACAGTAGAGAGGGAAGGTATGTGACTTGATGATTGATTAAAATTTAATGTATGCAATGAACGTGTAACAGAGTTGTTTGATAAAAATAATAAGATAGGGCTTGCTACTAGTAGCTATTATACTAATAATATAAATAATGAGTCAGATGGCAAAGTAATAGTTGTTTTTGTTTATTGTTTCATGTGTGGGATATGTCTCATTGTGCGATATATTAAATTGAACCTGACATGCCTGATTTCTATCACATAATCAAGGCAGCTCTTAGGATAAAGGTTTTTGATCTTACGCTACAGTCTGTCTTATGAGAGATGCCTTTGTTGGGTGTCCTTTTTATTTGTACAGGTGCAGGGGGGGCAGTAGAGTGTCTGGGTATTCGGCAGGGCTGCTACTTCTGACAGCAGTTAAGCTGTCAGCCCTTGGAGCAAGGCAGAGCATTCTAACTAAAAGATGGGAGCGAGGTGCCAGGTCAGTGCGTTATGCGTTGCATGTCGGGCCGAGAAGTTGGCGTGCGGCGTCCGGGGCTCGGGGTCACTTTCCCCTGACTGTTCGGGCCGCGCCGGGTGCTTCAAAGTAATAAGGGCGGGCTATGGTCGCTTTCCCTAGTTTAAAGCGGGCCGCGAGGGCTGCTGGAAAAGATGGGTCCGTGAACCTTCTCCCGGTTCGGGCTTGGGCTGGGTCGGGGCGGCCCGTCGGTGTTTTTCTAAACAGCAATGTACTTCGTGCGTATGAGGGATTAAACAGTGATCGCCATGGCTGTAAACTTGGTGCTGCTGTATGATCTTCTCTTGTGCTTCGGTCCTATTCTAAGTAAATTCTTACAGGACAAGTCCATGTACATTATAGCATGATATAACCCGCAGACGATTATTAGGGGCAGTATAAATCTGTGTTGGCATCAACGACGATGGTAGATCCCCTGAAATCATTGGTGCGTTGGGCGTTTGCAGCTGCAAATAAAACATTAGTTTATGCGCTATGCTATGAATTTCTGTGTGTAAGGAGCTTTATTAGAATTAAGGAGGGCAATGAAATATCCAGTCTGCCGACTTCTATTCCTGAGTATAGGAGCATTTTGGCGCAAGCTTGGGGGCCGGTGGACCGCCGCTAGGGCCATTATAGTATATCCTATTGTTGATCTTTTAGCATCCGCCTAAAGGGACATTCAATAGCCCATTGATCTGGTCTCTGATGCTTATGCATTCTGTATTGTTATGCCCACTATGTTCAATAGAGTAGACATGAAATCCTGGGCGTGGAATAAAGATGGGTCAGCAATGGGCGGCGGATCGGCAAGGAAGAAAACAAATCGTCGGGGGCTAATGCTTCATATAATTAAAATATTGCTTTATTGGGGGTGCAGGGGTGCACAGCATGGTGGGCTTGGAGCAGGGTATTTTGCCTGTGCTGACAGATGTTCGCCGGCGTGAGATAAGGGTGGTATTCGCGCTCTAAAGAGTATCTGATTGCAAGAGGATAACTGTAGATGTCATAATGCGGCGAGTACTGTATGCACTTACATGGGCAGTCAATATTACGGAGGCGTCGCCTCGCTTCCAGCGCCTCTACATGCTCCAGTAGTCGCCGTCTTATAGCGGCCGTCGCGCGCTCTTTGGCAGATCCGCTTTCTCCTCCGCCCCGGGCTAGCTACGCATTGCCGTGAGGGGACGCCTATAATGCGGCGCCGCTCCCTGATAGGCAGGCCACAATGCACAGCTCCTCAACAAGATTCAACACAGAGGCGTTACTGTTCAAGGCTAAGCAATCAGAGAGAGCCGGCTCCTTCATCTGAGCGCTAGCCTACGGACGGATCTGAATTGTTGGCCTAGATAATGAATCGGCTACGTGGTTGGGCTAGAGTCCTTATGTTGTCCAGGCCAGCCAGCAGGCCTAGGCTAGTATGTCCACTCATACATGACACATTGCTTATTCTATCATTGTTGGTGATCCGCCTAACTCGTATACTCTTACCTTCCCCGGTCACCGCCCATTCCCCCCCCTTATAATGTTCATGCCGGCTATACCAGCTAGCAGTCAGTTTAAAACCATTGGCCAAATCATATAGATACTGAAGCACCACTGTTAGATGTGCTTGTACTACTTGAGGACGACCTCGGCTGCCCTGCCGCCCCTTCTTTCTATCGGCTACCTCGCCGTGGCGATCCGCTCTGCTATCTCTAATAATCTCATTTATCTACGTAATCTCTAAAGTCTAAAGAGGCCTAAACGCGCTCTCCCGCGGCTCGTCCGAACCCTCGTCGGCCCCTCTCTCTAAGCCCTCAGGTTCCCTTCTTTTCTTACCGCCCTGCTGCGTTTTTCTTCTCGTAGGCTATATGCTAACGTCTAACCTCCTTTTCTGGCGACCGCGTCTTCTCTACCACATGCCTCTCCTTCCTCGAATGCTGCACTAATAGGGCGACGCTCCGCGCTTATCTACCCTCGCTGTCCCCCCGACTACCCTCGGGGGCCTTCCGGCTGCCGCGTCGGCACCTCTCTAGCCACTAAGCCACCCGCCCGTCGCCCCCTCCCTCTATTTCTACTGAACAAAGCCCCTGGGTCGCGGGGCTACCTTAGCCTTCCACGTCTCCGCCTCTTTCTGGCCGGCTTTCGAGCTCCCTTGGTGGATCCTTGCGCTTCTCTATCCTCGCGTAACCGTTTCTACATGTCACTGCCGGCCTATACCAGCCAACCTGCTCTTCCTTTCCCCTCCCCTCATCTAGCTCCGTCAGAGTTTCTCTACTCTCCCCCGTCTTCCTCGGGTCCGGGATGTGCCTCGCGCGACGTCTGCCGGGCTTCGCGCCCCTATCCTTCTCCCCTAGGGCAACACGCACCCCGTGCCACAGGCTAGTTGGGCTGGGTCCCGCCCTCATACCAGGCGCTTTTTTTTTTTTTGGAGGCAGATAACGGAAGAGAACCTAATATTAATAGAGATATTGATTGGTACTGCTAGAAAGGGGACAAGCTGTTCGTTTTGGTTAATATTGCTTTTGAGAAGGCTTGTGACCGACTTTCACATTGTTATTGTTTCTGTTCAGGGTGTTAGAAAAAAGGGTGATACCGTGGAGTTGTAAGTGGGATCAGGGTTTAGTACAGCGTATATTCAGTAGATTTGGTCAAATGTTTGGTTTGACCAGACAGATAAGTGTAAGTCTGGAGGTAAGACGAAGGGATGTCCCGCTGTCACCTTGGTTTTGCATGTGCTTTAGAGCAGCTTCTGCAGATATCAGAGATGACAAGATTAATAAGAGGGGTGTTGGGAACATACCAGGGATGGCGGGGTTTAGAAAGTTCAAAAGTTATTAGGCTATAGGACGACTGACGTTTGGTGTGTACCATCTTCAAGTGGCGTTAGAAGGGCTCAGTTTCATATGAAACTCTGCCAGGCTTCAGGTTTTCACCAGTGACTGGAAATAAAAGTAGATGCAAGGCTTTGGGGAATGGAGAATTTGATGTTTGGGGCATCCATGTGGAAGAAGAACATTAAAATTGTTAGGGGTGTCTTTTGATGAAGATTTCGTGGAGGAGGTTACTTGGGAAAGATTGGGGGAGAAAATAAAGAAAAAAATCTAGTTTTGGGCATTGAGGGAAATATGTCGTTTGAGGGAAAAATTTTAGTTACAAAGGCGCCGGTATTGGTACCAATATGTTGATTTAACCATGGGATGGTTTTTTCCCCAATATTTAGCCCCCAATATCACTTCGATCCTAGGGAACCCTTGCCCCCCTTTCCCCTTCTCCTTAAAAATGATCCCTCTATTCAATTTTTCCACTCTTGACCCCCAAAAAAACATAAACAAAAAACGCATAATTTTCCTAATCCACTTTGTTGTTGGAGGAAAAACCATCCCCATGTAAATCAATATTGGTACCAATACAGCCTTTGTAACAAAATTTTTTCCCTCAAACGACAATTTCCTCAATGCCCAAAACTAGATTTTTTTCTTTATTTTCTCCCCAATCTTTTCCCAATTAACCTCTCCACTAAAATCTTCATCAAAAGACACCCCTAACAATTTTAAATGTTCTTCTTCCACAGGGATCCCACAAACATCC